>CM032179.1:5550443-5566083 GCA_018908115.1 Anopheles rivulorum
ATGTATATATATATAAATATATATGAAAGCATAAATTCCACGTCCAGCACTCATGGCAAATGGTGCACGCGGGTGCATCATTTCGAGCGATTCGGTTCACTCGGAAGGTTTTTTTTTCTTGCTCCTCTTGGTCCTCCACCCTTTGGAGCTTCTCCTATCCCTCGCTTTCAACCCCTACCTAGATCGCGTTGATAAAGGATAAAAGGTGTGGGAGGGGGGGGGGCTGGGGGTGAAGGTATATGTTTTGCAAGGAATCCCACATAATCGATCCCGATCCCCTTTTAACCATTGCCCTTCGCTCTAAACCACAGCTCGGCTGGCTGGGTGTTGCTACCTATGGTAAGAAAATTTCGTACGTCCAAAATCGGTTGCACCTTCCTTCCGCTTTTTTCTGTATGTGTCCGTGTGTGTGTGTGTGCATCGGTTCCAAGTGCATAAATCGGGTGGGGGTTTAAAAGTGGGGGATTTTGGTTTTTTTTTTACGAAGCTTCCCGCAGACCATTGGTTTCCAATTCCCAAACTGGGCAGGTTTGGTCCGCTTTACCGAAACGAATTAAACCACACGAAACCCGATGGAAGAGGCAAGGAGGTGTGAGTTAAGGGTGAGGCTAGTGAAAAACATTCGGCGGTAGCGTCGGGCAAACACCGCCCGGGAAGTTGTGTTAAAGTTCGTGATTGTGCAAATATGAAAGAAGGGGTTTTTGCTGGTGTTTTTTTTTTCGTTTGGTTCCCGACCGAACGCTGCTGCAGCGGACTATTCCGTAGTGACCAAGACGGAAATTAAAGGATATGCTGGGGTGTAGTTGATTCTTTCTTTCGTTTTTTTTTTTGTGTTAGTCGTTGGTGAGCGTTTTATCCGGGAAAAGCGCATTATGTTGATCGGGTTCGTACCTTTCCGCTCTGCGAGCGACCAACCGACCACTCGTACCACTGGGTGATGTGCGTTTATTTGTGCCCACCAGCAGGTGCATCAGTAAATGCAACCAATTGCGTTGATTAAATGCTAATCGAATTAAAGTAAACGTGCTAGTTTGCATGAGTCAAGCAGTGTTGCTTTAGCTAATAGCAATTAATTTCATGTTTTCACTTTCGCATTGTGTTCCTTTTCATTTAGTTTTTTTTTCCTTTCAGTTTCGATTTCTGTTCGATAAAACACGCGTAAAGTGTGCTTTTTTTTGCAGGAAAAAATAAAAATCCAAACTTTGTAGTGCAGTTTGCATACCTTTAGGCGCTCTTAGCGTAAAGAGGAAAAAAGCGCTGTTCTCTGCAAAACAATGCAAACGTATTCTTAAAGGTACTTTAGCATACATGAAGTTTGCGAGCAAGTTAGTAAAGGAATAAGTAAATTGTTCATTTGTCGTGATATGTGATTACAAAGGGCTTGATTTGTTGTTATTATAATTATATAATAAATCATTTTATTGAAATTTGGATACCATTGGAACTAATTTAGTTGCAAGATGATATCTATCAGTCAATTTTCGAAATATCAATACTAAACGGAAAAAAAATTAACATTTTGAGGAGAATCAAAGGACAAAATCACATGGTACGGTTAAACTCCTCATCAAAGCATGCTCATGCCTGTACCGTTTTGCGATTACGAGTTGGAGAAAACATTTTGGTTCGGTACATCTTCTATCTGGTCCACTTTTCACCACACTTCACCAAGCATTGCTTGACACATTGAGGTTACATACGCTGGGAAGAACACGGCCGGATACGGATACAGTCACACGGGCTGTCACTCTCGGCCGACAAGTCTGCGGACTGGTGCTACAATTTAAATGAAATCCCGTGCTGCTTTTGCAAACGACGAACCCATCAGGCGGTAATCGATTTATGGTACAAAATGTGTGCCGCTTTTTGTTTTTGTTGTTTTTTTTAAAGAATAAATCTTTGTATCGTAGCATCTCCGGGATGCTGGTTGTTGCAGTTGGGAGCAGAATAAAAAAAAACCAAATCACCCCCTCCACCCCATGTCATCCGTTGGACTGCAGCGACTGCCAAACGGGAATGAAGCATTTCTTCACCACGTCTCTTATCGTTCGCTCTGTGTTTTGTTAGCAGAAAACAACAAAAAAAGAAAAAGAAATAATATTTTTTGATTCCCAGCGAGACAGAGGAGGTTTTTTTTCTGCAAAGCGAATCGGCGCACAGCATCACAGTGCACAGCGACAGCGGTTGTGCTTCGGTGAAACGGCGCGAACGTATAACGACGAATAATCATAAATACATTCGTTATTTGCATTGCATTAGAGATGCACCATTGCCAGGCGATCTCTCTCTCTCTCTCTCTTTTTTTGTGTGTTTTTTATTTTCCAATTTGTGCCCAGCATCTCAGCCAGTTCAGGCACGGCTTTCGATTTTTCGATTAAACTATCGTTCGCCCTGGCCAGTGTTTGTCGGGCTGGGAATGGGGCACATTTTGATGGATATATTGACGGATCGATACGGTGCCTCGGTTCCGTTTCGGCGTTTACACAACATTTGCTAGCGGAATGGAACTGTTTGCCCACATCATAACCCCCCCCCCCTCCCCCCACTCCCCGAAGTGACATAACGGGGCGAGGAAGCTTTATCCACCCCAGAAGGAAACCATTCTTATCATCTCGAATAGTTGACGGCAGCAGTAGGCAAAAAAGGGGAAAACGATTCCAGCCAGGTCGGAAGCTAATGAAGCAACGATGATAATTTACCCAACATGCTCAACTGTTTCTATCTTGCTCCCGGGCAGCACACCAAGTGAAGGCACCGTGCGAAGACGTTCCCAATCTACCCGAGCGTGAACAGGGAAACGGCTTGTCTCATAGTGCACCGTGCCGCCAACTGTAATTGAACGTGGAAAGTGGAAAAGAAAAAAAAACCCCCCATCCAAAATGGCCAAAGCGACCGGGAGCAAGAACAGGTGTGCATCTGCTTGTCCCTATTTATGTTAGGCACACCATGCCGGCCTGCACGAGAACCCGCCTGTACGCCCGCAACCCGCGTGTCATTGCCTAGCGCTCATCGTCTAGGTTTAAACGCGGATGATGAGAAAAGATTTTTTCTCATTTTCATATTATTATAGAAACAAATAATAAATTTCATTCCATTTCTCTTGCACGCGGCCCAAACGTTACGGGGCCGTGCCGGGTGCGGGAAGCGATGGAGCGTGCGAAGACGGAACGGGATGGTTGTTCTTCCCTGTTTGCAGCTACACCCATCGCCAGGTGTACACGTCAGCTCAACGGAACGCCTCGCGATGGGAAACGCGAAAGCAGCAGCAACAAAATTAAAACCAAAACAGTTTTTCCATAGCGTTGGTTAGATACTCTTCGCCTTTTTTTTCTTCTTCTTCACATTTCCTGTCTCGCAATGGAACGACGGCATCCTTCGCCTCAAACTCATCGGCCAGCCACATCCGGCCGAGAAGTGAAACAAAAAAAAACAACTAAAAATAAAAGTAAAAAAAGAAACAAACAAACCAAAAACCGGAAGCTTAGCTCGAAACGTCCGGTTCGTTTGTTTGTTTATGTTTGAGAGAACCCATTTCACACACACACACACAAAACTAACCGAAACAAAAAAAATAAAACAACCAAAAACAGAAACAACGATCTCCCAAAAGTCGCCTGTCTGTCTGGTTTGCTTCGTCTGGCCTATCCGGCTGTGTGTGTGATTGTCTCGTCCATTGTGAATGTTCCCATTTTCCTCAACCTTTTTATTTTCCCCGCTGTTGGCTTTGTGCGAAACAGTTTCAAACCCACCCCACAAAACACAGCTCTGTGTGTGTGTGTGTGTGTGTGTGTGTGTGTGGGCGGCTCATTACTAGCGACGATGAGTTTTGGGGGACCGGGACTCATTTAAGTTGGTCATTTCGATAGCAGGTTGGTGCTGCTGTAACGCTTCTGGCATTAATCAGCCACCAGTGCCACGCTGGTGTTCTCGATTCGATTAAAGCGCCTGTTGGGCTGCAATACGCCAAACATACTGGCTTGTAAATCCTTTTGCAAAGAGCTAATTTCATTTTTCATTCTAATATATTTATCACAACACTTTATGTGAGGGTATTACAGAAATTGAAAGTAGTACAAAAAATGCTATAAATAATCATAGCAGCTAAGGTACCTGAACTGACGCACTTTATATTGGAAAAAAGAGGCATTCCAATAGGGCACTAGCAAAAAGGGAATAATGGGGTTGATTGAAATGCTCGTTACAATTCTCGTCCCAGCAGCAACAACTTCCTATGATTGAAATAAAGCATCATTGATCGTTCTGAATCACCGCCTAAAATACCCCTAAATGTATGCAAATAAAAAATAACATAATTATTAACACTAAAACGATAAGGATGACATGAAACGCTATCATCCACTTTTTCTGTAGTGTTAAGAGATTATTTTTTCTCGTTAGATTGTCATTAAGCACCCTTCTAGCGAAAGATAAATAAAAACAACATACTAATAAAACTATAATTTCAATCGCCGCTTAAAAAACCCCTAAAAGTATGCAAATAAAAATTAAATAATTGTTATTAACACTAGAACGATAAGGATCAGATGAAAGGCTACCATCCACTTTTTCTGTAGTGCTAGGTGATTATTTTTTCTTGTTAGATTGTCATTAAGCACCCTTCTAGCGAAAGATAAAAAAAAACACCAAAAGAAAATATCAAACAATTCAATGACAGCAGGATGGAAAGGAGTTGTTTATCTTTCTACCCAAATTGTTTTTGTCCTTCTGTTTTGGGTCGCTTACATAAAATAGCTCTATTGCCACCTAACACAGTGTAGGTATCACAATGGTCGCAAACGGGGTGGGGGAAGAGAGAGAGAGAGAAAGGAAAAGAAAGGACCAACTATGGCAAATAGGAAAACATTAACGTTCTGTCAAACGTGGCACAAAGTGCACATTGTGATGAAACGCTCGCAGAGAACGATCAAACTGTTATACAGCAACAATAACAAAAAAAAAAATATCTCACTATTCCCAGCGCAGCGAAGTCTATCATTTCACGGTTGGTGTGTTTCTTCTTTTTCTTCTTCTTCTTTCATTCTCGTTTATTTTTCTTTCCTTTCTGTAGCTCTGGTTTTGTGCCGTCTCCTACCTTGGACGCAGCTCGAGATCGGTCGGTCTTAAGCAAACTTGCTATCATTTACGTTCTCTTGCACTCGGCTAGTTAGTCACCGCCGGTGCACCTTTGCCGACTTTCCTTGGATTTTCCTTCCCTTCCCCCTTTCCCCCCCCCCCCCCCCCCCCCCCCCCCCCCCCCTTTACCCCATCGAGCTTCAACCGCGCAATGAAAGCATGTTTTGAACATCGGCAACAAACCCGCAAGGGATGTTTGCTCACCCGGAATAAACGGGTCATACGAGCACGGCAACATAACACCAAAGCACACAACAGCAACAGCCAAACCCAAAAAAAAACAGCTCCCAACCCGATGAACGGTAGCATCATTCGCAAAAACGAGCGAACATCTGTTAGCTCGGGAAAGGTGGAAGAAATGGGTGTGTGTGTGTGCTTTCGTAGGGGGTGAGAAAATAAACTACAGCGAAAACTTTCAATTCATTAGCTCGCCGTGCGGTGTCTAGGGAGGGGAAGAAAATGCCTACCGAGCACCGTGGCTGTGCAAAAGGTGCAAACGGAGGAAAACGGTAGAACAAACAAAATAAAAAAAAAGGAGACGTCGAGTGCAACCGGAGTTAAATATCCATTCAACAAATTATTTCAGCCCTCTTCACCCACCCTTTTTATGGCTGGGCTTGCCAAGCGCCCGGAAGTGAAATTTATATAGTGTGTGTGTATATGTGTGTGTACGATCGCTGACAGATTGTTAATCTGGGAGCGGATTTTGGTGGGCATCCGCCCACATTTAATGTCACTACCAGCCCTGGGATAGTGCCCAACGGCACAGTGGGCGGTGCGAATGTTTTTACACCGCTGTTTAACGGCAGCTAAAAGTAAAGCACCCCTTAAGCCGGCGATGGATGTGAGACAACGCGACACTCAAGTTGGGCAACGTTTGCTGCAAACGAACCCCGTCATCAATATTGGTCGTTTGCCTTAGCCAACATGCAGCTGGGTGGGTAGGAAATTTAAATTTTTGCCACTAAAGTCAGCCCATGAGAGGGGGGAGAGGGGGTGGGGGGAGGTAGGGGAAGGGCGGTGTTTCGCTTAGCTTAATCCGCTTAACTTTTAACCACCCGACCCAGATGTCCGCGCCACGACCAGTCGGCCAGGGGTGGGAAATCCGACCGCCCTTAGAGTAGCAGCGCAATTTAAGGGAAACAAAAACAAATAAACAAAATGTAGGCAAGCGAGGCGGCACAATTTTAAAACTATTGCCAGCCATCCTGCCCCCCAGACGACACGGCTGGGGAAACGTTAATTTCGCCAAAGTCGAAGTATCATCGCACGGTTTTGCAAAGGCTAAAGTTTTCTGGGACACCACCGGGTTTGACACTGTTTGGCGTATTGTTTTGCGTTTGCTTGCCACCGCTGTTCACCTACGCCTGGAGTCACCGCTGCCGGGAGGTCAACTGTGCGAAACGCAACCATAGGGTCACGGGAGTGCGACAATCGGGAAGCAACACTCGGCGCCGCGCAGCATGCACAGACACAAATGTCAATTTCTCACCTGTACGACCGCCTAGCCAGTTTGCAAAATAGGCCAAGTAACAGCTTTCGTAGCGGCCGCTTTTGGTGAGGTTTGGGTGTCATTTTTTTTTCGTTTTTGGTTGCCGAATGGGGGGGAAGGGGGGCGTGCGAGAAGGTGAAACTGGCCAAATAGAATCGTACGCTTTTTGTCGCTTGCCGCGCTAAGCAACTCGGGATGATGACTCGTTCAAGAAGCGGGTATAGAGAGTAGAGCAACACATATATATATATAAAAAAAAAAGTTTTGACATTGACGCTTAATTCAATCATCTGTATGCATATGGCAGCGAGGTTAGTTGACGTACCGGTACGCCTGCAGGCGGCACCACAAAAACGTCACCCAACGGTCGCCCAACACCTGTCGCGGATAGGCAAGTTATTCGATTAGCCTCAGCAACAGCGACACTTCCGAGCGATTTCGGTTCCGGCTTCGCTCGTGATAGTTTCCGGTACCGTGGTGCGGCACCTGCAGTCGACAATCGGTGTTTTTGTGGCGCAATGGTGCTTGCTATACTATTCCAACTATTCCACCGGGACGTCTAGGCTTGCCCGGGAAAAGCTGCCAACGCAAGCAGGTGCTGTGAACGGGATTATGAAGAAGAAAGCGATTGTACGAAAACATTGCACACAAGAAAAGTGATTTCGGTGAGAAATTGTTGGGAACTGTGGAATCTTGGGGTGCCTTCAAACATCCGCCAGCACTAGCAGGTGCAGGCGTGCATGTGGAGAAGTTCTTTGTTAATTGGACGATATACGCGAATGTTTCTCCTTTGATAGCAAGATCCGACTTAATGTTTGGAGTTACCAATATTAAGTCTACTTGGTAAAAGAGAGAAAGATCACCGGCTAAGAAGAGTATCCGATAGCATTTGGCTGATAGAGACGGGGATTTTAAGGTATGGAAATGAACGATTTCAAGGGGATTCGTTTATCCTGCGTCCGAAATACCCATTCCATCGGTAACTCATTTCGAGTCCTCATAAACTAGACGCAACCACAGCACCAGAACACTGCACTGAGCTACAGCTCGTGAGCAACCTCAATGTCGAGTTATTTAACGCAACTCTGACCAAAAGATTGATTTATTCGATTTTTTTCCTCTGACCAATATCCACTTATACACCAATACCCGTACAGTAATGCTCACCCCCTGGACATGGGGATAATGCGGATCGGAGTTGTCTTCGTAGTACCGAACGAAGCACTTTGATTTCCATTTTCTACCAAACCAAAAAAAAAAAAAAACAGGAGTAAAGAACCTTAAATTATTATTGCACTTGGACGTTGGTGCTGTCCTGGGAATCGGATGGCCGAAATGGTGAGGTCTTCCCAGGCTTCCGGATGTTTGGGAACGCACCGCACGCAGCTCGCTCGGTGCAGTTTAGATGGTAAGCGGATTAGGTGGAGCTAGCAATGCGTCTCCGATCGATTGGCACCGGGCACTCCGGGTACTTCCTAAACCGGAATGGGCAGGGTTAGGATGTTAGGCAATGGGTTACTCTGTTTTTTTTTTTTGTTCGCTAAACGTCCCTCCCAGCCCTGTCTCCCTCTTATCCTACCTCTTATTCCAGGATCGCTCAGGAAGAACTCCGTACATATTCTAAAGACCGACCAACTGTGTTTGGGGGAGAGGGGTCTCTCTCTCTCGTTCATCCCCCTCCCTCTCCTTCTCTATCTCTTTCTCTCTTTCTCTCACTCTCTCTTTATCTGTCCGTGCGCAACCTCTCGAATTTAAATCCCGTCTGGCGTGGTAGCATTTTGATAGGGTGCATCAGCTTGGTAGTAGTCAGCTTAGCAGCCGAGGAACCTGTGTGCATCGTGCCAAGCGCATTGCACGTGTGGGCGGATGCAAGTGGACGGAAGCGCACATGTAAAATTGATGCAGTTTCGACGTTCCCGGGCAGGTTTTTCTTGTTTTTTTTTTTTGTTTGGGGGGGTTTTTGTTTGTTTGCTTGCTTGCTTTGGGCGAATTGTACGCGTCCGAAAATCCGGCAGCGTACGCGCGTTGTTGTCAGCGGTTACGTGCGGCAGTTGCGTCAGTACGCGTACGTTGGAGTGCACTGGATGCAGTAGTATATCAATTTGGACAGCTCAAGAGGGGGAAACGAAAAATAATAATAAAACTACATTGAAACCTATTTCGGTATTTACTTTTGCTGTCCATAGCTAGGCAACATATAGTCACTTACACATTATTCACATCCAGTGTTACACTCTGGCATTAGGGTAACGGCGAGTAACGGATGTACGTGAAAGTATATTCCTTCTGTGCGGTTTAACTAAAGTCCAATAGTCTTAAATGTATTCCGCTTGCATACCTGCACAGTGGCTGATCTGCCTGTGCCGTGTCACAACACCTAAACACCCATAAACTGTCGCTTCAGCCGAGCGGAAACGGTTCGGGAGCAGGTGGGTTCGGTGCGGCAAGAAGTGGGGCAGAGATAATTGGCTGGATCGAGTGGTGATTGGCTTACGGCGTATGATATCAATCATCGTGCATATTCCATCCTGCTGTGCACCGGGTCTGTCTGTCTCGGGTGCCAGATACATAGGAACGCGTACCTCCAACCGGGGTGTTTGGTATCATCATTGTCATCATTATAACGGCCCTAACGTCACGTCGGGCTACTCCTTGGTGGAGTGTTTTTGTGTGTGTGTGTGTGTGTGTTTTTTTTTTTTATTTGGGGTTGTTCATCCCCAGCGGTTCTCAGACGGTGTGTGGTTCCACGGCTGGTTCTCAGAAATTGCACTCTTCCCTCGGTCGTCCATGAATCCGCCCCCCCCCCCATCCCCTGCCCCAGTCCAAAGCCGTTCGTCGCGTTTTACATAAAATGCCCATAAACATTCTGGCACCGGGGAGCGAACGTACGTATGGTATGCTGCCAAGCCTTTGTGCACCGAAATAAGAACCGCGAAACTGGGTCTGTGTTCTGCATTTCCGGTGCTGCCGGTTTGCGAAAGTGGTGCACCCCGGCCCGGGCTGGCGGTAGAATGTAAATCGTGTGTACGCCACACGCCGGGTTCCCGATTCCCGATGCACAGCGCTAGATAGTGCGGTCCACTATTAACAGCACTAATAGCCGGTTGTAGCGCTTGACGTCTGGGACGGGTGCGCCAGACGTGCTTTTTTTATTTTTTGGTTCGCGTACTTGCAGCTTCAAGTACCTGCGGGCAGTGCCCGCCCGATCGGCACATCCACCTCAGCGCGTGTGTCGGCGAAATGCGTGTTAAGGTGAAGTGTTTGATACATCGGCATCGATATCCGGGACTAGCCGACACGCAGCTGCACTAAAGCGCACCGTACACCGATGCCGTAACAACAAGTTAAAGAATGGCTGTGTGGCTGGTTGTTGGGCAAAAACAGGCGCGCGTGTGCCTGTAATACGAGTAAAGAAAAAAGGTGCAAAAGCAAGGAAAACCGGCGGCATCCTTTCCGACCAGCGCAAGAAAGCATATCGATAGCAAACTAATCAGCGATGGAAAACACCACACACACACACACACACACATAAACACCCAGAAAGCAGTACTATTTCATTTGTAATTGAACTCGAGATAATCATATTAAATTATCTTTCCGAGAGTCACTCCCACACGGTTGCAACTGGTGCAACTTTGCCGGTCGGTCGGTCGCTGCAAAAACTTTATCGTGCAACTTTTCTAGCTACATCACACACACCCACTCTTTGCGACGCTTCGCTTTGCACGGTGTGTGGGCGTGTGTGTGTGTGTGTGAATTTGTATGTTGGCTTTCGATTCCGGTAAGCAAACACAGTCCGTCTGTTTCGTCGAAGGAGGTTTGCGTGTGTTTTTATTTCTCTCTCTCTCTCTCTCTCTCTCTCTCTCTCTCTCTCTTTCTCTTTCGCTCTCTCTCTCTCTCTCTCTCTTTCACACTGGCTGTCGTTTGTGCCGGCGACGGTTTGCTAAGCTTGCTAAAATATTTAAGCAACCGTATCAGCACGGCAGCCGCGGCCTCGGTTTGTTCGTTGGATCGTACAGGTGCAACAGTATGAGTGCGCATCCCGCTCATCCATTGGATGCTGCTACAGCTAACGCGAGCGCCAGCGAGCAAGAGAGAGAAAGAGAGAGAGAGGGAGTGCGAGACACCAAACTGCTATACTTGTCATTCGTGCGGTACACAACTGTCAAATGAAACTGACACAACTTTGTTGGTGTCCGGGAGGCATCCATTTTTTGTTGCTACTGTTGCTGCTGCTGCTTAAACGATGCAAAAAGCAGCTCGTTAAGCGTACGATCTGTCGGTAACAAGTTAAGTGGGTTTTTGTTGGATGGTGCTTTTATTTCTGTTTACATGTACCGTGTTTGGTTTGCTACTGCTGCTAATAAGTGTTGCATGCACACAGGATTGGTAGGAAAGTACACAAGTAAACTGTCACGAGGATCGGATAGAATTTCCTGTACCGAAACCGATGCTGATTGACGGTAAAATCGCAATAAACAACTCGCTGTATATCTCTGTTATGTGTGTGTGTGTGTGGGGGGGGGGGGGACAAAAATATAAAAACAAAGTTGAAAAAAAAACCGAAACACGAACGACATGACATCGGTGTTCGCGGTAGCGGTCGATGTCCTTGCTTATCGGTTGGCAGTGCCGCTCTAGAAAGCGAAACGGCAGAACGGCAGCAACCTTTGCTTGGTTCGCAATACCGGTGCCAGACCGTGGCTACCTTTATCTTCACCGAACCGTTGCGGCACCGAAAACGGCGCTCTCAGGTACCGTGTGCGCGACGTCCCGGCGGAGTTCTTGTACAGGAAATCAATTATCCACGATATTGATCCGGAACCCGGATCCCGGTAGTCAGATCCGGTGCAATAATCCCGGAGACGTAATGATGGCTGTTTGCTGGCTGTCTGGGAGGAAACACCGGAGGGAGGGGGGGGCGTACGAGCTGCTGGTGTGAGTGTGAACCAATGGCAAACGGGCTAAGATGAGTGGCTAGCGCAGTACGCTAGCGGGACGCAACCAGCAGAAGAAACAACTCGCGCTGCATGATATCTTATCGGTACGGTTCGGTACCGCAGATGGGAAACCGCACCACAACCAGACAGATGGATGGACGTACTTCTGCACTTGCTTGTCAGGTCGGCAACTTTCGCCGATACTTTTTCTTCGCTTCGCGCCCATTCCGGCCGGTGCGGGAGTGTTCTTAAAAGTTGGCACACCGGCGGTAAAATGGCTGTCAGTTAGTTTGACACTGTCAAAAACCGCCGGTGACAGCTAGCGGGAACTTTTGGAGCAAGATGCCCAAACCGAGCTCCAAACCGAGGTTTTAGTGGTAGTGCCCGCCCGGTATGGAACGGATCGGAAAGCAATTAGGATGCCGTTGCATTTACCCGCACATGCCGGTTTACATGTTTGCCGTGCTAATGTGCACGCTACAGCGTTTTGTGATCGGTTTCTGCAGCGTACGAATTGACCACTAATTTCATCGTGCGCAGCACAATATGTACAGCACCAAGGATTTGCTTGTTGTTCCAACATCCACAAACCTGGTACCGCAAAACGTCAAAACATGTTTGTATGTGTGTGTGCGTGGTATGTACAAATACGGCAGCAGAAGAAGCAATGGTCCGACCTGGTGTGCCGGTGATACACCATGCGACGAGTTTTTCATTTCCTTTCTCCAGATCGGCGATTGATTTTGTGCCGGGCAGGCCAAGTGGGAAGATTTATGCAAGGTCTTGCCGGTCGGTACACCAGGCGCCCGTGGCTGACAATAACCGCACACGGGAGTTTCCGCTCCCCGAGCGTACCACCGTCGCACCAAGGGCTGGAAGGATCTTCCCCAGACAGGACAACCCTTCAAGTACAATGAACTTCGACTTTGCAACCGACTTGGCCGAGCCGGGCTGTAGTTTTATTTCCGGTGGTGCCTCGCCAGCACTGACGACACATGCGTCAAACGTCAGACAGTGTGCTGCTGGACCCGGGTGGACCGACCGGCTGTCAGCCATTGCCGGCTATCGAACGGTCACCGGGCGATGAGGCTGCAGCACACCGAAACCGGAGCGTATGGATTTCATATTCTAATCGACACTTAATCTGATTTGGTGCAGTGCGAGCGTAACGAACCGGAAACGAGCTAGCTGCTCGCTAGGGAACCGAGCACGATGGGCATTGCCACAGGAGTGAACATTCCGTTGCAACACAGGAGGGCTGCGAGACACACACCCGGACAGAAGCATCGGGTCAGCTCAGTTCTTCTCCACAAGGAGGAGAGCCTCTTTTCTCCTCTTTCCTCCCCCCCCCTTCCCCCCTTTTCACCCTTGCCTTTTGGCAACTCCCGTGGGGTATTAAAAACCGACCGTCCTGCCGACTCAATTATATGCTCGATATGCTGGGAGGATTTTATTCATCAACGGTTGGTGCTTTTGGGCAGCAAGAACAAACAACTTAAGGAAAGCGCTTGCTGCTTATGATTGCATCATGCACCTTACTACTGTAAGCTGCCCGTTCGCACGACCTTTCAGGCCAGGGTTCGACACCCAGACAGTGCAGAAGATTGATTATCTAAGGCACTTGTCCTGCCGGTGAGAGAGATGGAGCAGCAAAAACAAAAGAAGAAAAGAAGCAATAGCCAAGGATCTCTCCGGGGGAGTTCCGGTCAGCCAAATGGGTCTCGTGCAGAAGCGGGAGAGAAAAAGAAAACACTAAAACAAACCTAACCTAACAAAGCGTCCAATCGTGATCTTTGACCGTGCGGATTTTTTTTTTTTAAATTCAGGCTTACGTTACGGAAAATCCCGCTCGTCACACACTGATGTCGTTGATGCTGACGAGTGCAGAGTTTGTGCATTACCATGCGTTACTAGTTTCGCTCCCTTCTCTGTACATCAGCACCCACAACGTCAGCCTCTGAGAGGCTACTTTTTTGTTCTCGCTTCTTTTCATTTCATTCACAATGTTGACTTTACTCTTTTTCGGCACTAAATGGATTTACATATGAATTGTTTGCTTTCCTCTTCTTCTAGTGGAGTCATAATTGGATTGATTGAAGCACAACACGTCTTTTTTTTTTGCTGATGCTGTATGGGTTTTGGTTGGGGGAAATGTTGTGTTTCTTCCACGTTTCTATGAACTTCGCCCACGGCCGTTGATGAAGGGAAAAGATGACAGCCATATACACAAAAAAAGGAGACTCGCTTAGCCTAAAATAGTTTTATTGTGCACTGGGCAAATCAAGTCACATCCGGCTCATCTTTAGGAAAATAGCTGACTCCATGTTCACCCGCCTATACGCGGTGGTGCAATATTTTACCAAAATCTCTACGTACTGCCGGGCGCGAAGGAAAGCTGCAACACATCGTTCCGCGTTTCCGTGGCACGAACGTGCCGGTTGTTGCGACGGTTCGGGATGCACTCTTTACGCGTGCTCATCAATCATAAAAAAAGAGCGGGTCATGGATGACTGGAGTGTTGTAACTGCTGATGCAGTTGTGGCCACAACCGAAAGGTTGCGGGCGGATTGCATCTGTATGGTTCTCTTTCTCTCTATCTCTCTCTCTCTCTCACACACACACACACACACACACACTATTCCGGCTTCCTCCAGCTGAGGTACCAGCAAGCGGTTGCCATTTGAAGTTGACGAAATTTAGCCTTAAAGGTAGCGCCATCGTTTGACTTCGGTACGTAAAAGCGCTTCAAACGAAACTCGTTTGCGCATCCACTCATCGCGACGATGTGGTACCATTTTTCATGTGGAAGCGTATTTTGAGCAGCTACACAAAAACCGTCTGAAGGATGCCCCATATATATATATATATATATACAGTTTTTTTTCGGCTATAGCCTACCCGTACGACGCGTTCGAGTGATGGATTACATCGTGTAAAGTGTGCTGCATATTTTCACAGCTTTCCCGCCGTTAGTTTATATTTTGACAACAAGGTCAATTTTGTTATAATTTTGTCTACCTTCAGCTATACCACACGCTTTTAACAATGCCACAAAAAGTTGTCAAACTGAATGCTTCTCACATTGCGATTCGTTTCGCGAAACGCCTAAAGGTATGCAATTGTTAGAACATTTTAACTGTTTTAAAGATGAAATGCACAGTTTCTCGCATGAAATTAGTAGAATATCATGTTAAATGCTATCGTTATGATTTATTGTGAATTATAATGCAAACAACCCTGCTTGTTTACTGATTTGTTTTCTTGCATTGAAAATTGTTTTGCGAAACGCCTAAAGGTATGCAATTGTCACAACATTTTAACTGTTTTAAAGATGAAATGCACAGTTAAATGCCATCGTTATGATTTATAGTGAATTATAATGCAAACAAGCCTGCTTGTTTCGCTGAATTTTTACTGTGTCGTCTGGTGTAAGTGAACCGCACGAGACCGTATACATATCTACCTTATTTGTCCGCAATTTCTCAACGAAACTATCAGCTCAAATATCACTTCTGCTTCGTGACGGGCGCACGGGGTAGCACGCGCTACCGGCCTGGGTTTGGAAATCTGTGCCGAATTATGGTGGCGTAAACGATCCTGTCTCGAGCGCGCTTCGTGCATCGGATTTTCCACGTCTCGCAAGGCAAGGGCAAAATAAATGAAAAAGTTTACAGTTTTCACCAAGGTGTGCAGATCCGGAGGAGGAAATGGGAGGGGAGGTGCAGTAGCAGAAGGAGAGGAAAATGCAAGGAAACTGTGCGAGCGAGCGAGCGAGCGAGTGGGAAGTTCGTCCTAAACTGTGCGCGATGCAGCGCTAGATAAAATAGCAAAAGCTTTCCCAAACCGGCAAGCAGAAAAGATGCACCGAAATGCAGTTTCGCCGGAGTGCAGTCACCGCCGAGTGTGCCCCGGTGTGCAGTGTGCAGGATAATTTATGTTTATTAAATTTTTCCAACTAATCTTTGGGCGCGGTGTGTAGCGCACCGGGCAACCGCAGCGAAGAAGTGGCAATCGTATTGCAATTTAATGCAGCGGTACCGTCTGGAGCATTCACATAACGTTTGTGTGTGTGTGT
>CM032179.1:5582193-5634844 GCA_018908115.1 Anopheles rivulorum
GTAGCGCCCGAAAGTTATGCACTACGCATCACACCATCATAATGGCGACGGAGGTTCACCGAGCACGGTTATACCACAAGGTCGAGAAGTAGAGAAATCGGGAATGATAAGTTTCCTGTTTTTTTGGCTTTTTTTTTGGTGAGCACGATGCAAACACGATCGATTCAGAGCGAAAGTGCGTCACTTGGTGGCTTCATTTCGCTTCATTTGTGCACGATCGGCAATCATTAAACTACTAACGAACAAATCCGGCGCGTATTTTTGGGACCGGGCGCAAAATGCATATTTGTGCGTGCAATTTACGCCCCGATTCATTCCGCATACGTGATGGGATTAAATTGACGCTGCCGTTGTTTGCATCTTCGCCTCCTGTTTCCTCCCTTCACCCCGGGTGGTTCCCACCAAGCTACACCAAAAAAGTACAACAACAAAAAAAATGCAGACAAACAAACAAACGAACGAACACGAAACGAAAAAAAAGAATGCTATCAGGTTCCGTAGCGCAATGGCAGGGCCAAGTAAAAACCACCACGTTAGAGGGCAGCACCGTACCGTCGTCGCTTCAATTCCTTCCTCATAATTGTGCTCATTATCATAATTTGGAGCACCCTTGCCGGTGCGGATTGTTGGTGTGAACACGCGTAAAAATCACTGCTTTAATTTGGCATCTTTCAATCACGGTGCGATCACGCTCGACACAATCGGTACGTGCCCGTGCCCGGCACGGGGACAGTTTTAACGTTTATGAACTTCCTGTGCATGACTGCGTGATTTTATATCTTTTATTCTACGGCTTTTTTTTTGGTTGAAATTGGAAACGGACCTAACGACATCGGTTTCGCGATGTCGCGGCTCGCCGTCTCCGATCCGCCGGCAAAGAGCGATTGTTCGCCTGGGCGGGAAAAAAAGAATCGAACAAGGGAAAACATCACGTCACACGTTGTTTGACATGGAAATTGGTGCGAGTCGGTGCAACCAGCTGTCGAACCGGTGCGCCGGCGAGCACTATTCCTGAGGTGAGCCACGGGACGGACAAAAGGATGTTCCGACAACGAAGCACGAATCACGTGCGGCTCACACAAGCGGAAGGCTTTACGTGGTTTTTTTTTGTTTGCCTCCGCGCTTCGCTCGGTAATGTTTGCAACGATTCGTTTATATATGGTTTTTTTTTCTCTACCCTCTGTGTATGGATGTCCACTCTGAGAACAATGGCGGCGACCGGATGAAAGGTTAATTGGCTTTGCTAATCGGTTCAAATGTCACACAAGCGCCATTGTGAGATGATCGACATTCATCAATAAAGCAGACGAAAAAGTTCTCCCTCCCCCCACTCCCTTCCCACAAACAACAAAAAAAACTAAACTCTTAGCGTGAAGTAAACACTGCGTGTCAAAGCGCCCGAAAGGTAGACTAGCCGGATTGCACTGTGCAACTAGGCGATGTGCGAGCTGTTACAATGCTAGAGCGTGTGGAGCGGGTTTGGCAATGGTCTACGGTGCACATGTTCCGCATTCCAGCGCCAAACATTTTATCGGTTTGCCAAATATTCGCTAAAACACGAGCGCGCCTACATGTATGCAATCCGCGGCACAGCAAAGGCATACGGGCCGCTGTAAAAGGTGCCGTGGTGCAGCATCCCCTCTCTCCCTACCCCTTCCCCTTCCCCTTCCACCGCTTGCACTGGGTGGTAGGAAATGTGCAGCAGATGGTCAGTGGTGTACGAAATTATTCGGATCATGCGAAAAATGCCTGTACGATAGGATTACAAGCGAATGTGAGCTCGGCATAGGGTTTGTTCGGGCAAATATAATTGAAAAGCATCTTCCGCTTCCACTGCTTGGGCATTACAGCCTGGCCAAGACTTTTTTGAAGCCGGGAGAGAGAGAGGTGAGGGGGGAGGGGAAGATTGCGCGGGGGGTTGGAATCGTACCGTTTCCAATCATTCCACGTGCGGTGATGGTCGGTTCACCTCACACCGTGGAGCAGTGGACGAGTGGTTTTTGTAATTGAATCTAAGCTTCTAGCCTATCGCTATCTCACCGTAACCGGGGTGGCTCTTGGGACATGGGCGGCGGAGGTTTCGTTTTCGAGAGAGTTTCAGTGGCTGTGGCTAGCAAACCCCTTTCTCCCCTCTCCCTCCCCCTTCGATTGAGTTTCCCACCAGCAGCCAGGTTCGCTCGACGAACGAGCTTCTTCGAGTGCGACCCTCTTGA
Source organism: Anopheles rivulorum (assembly GCA_018908115.1). NCBI lineage: Eukaryota > Metazoa > Arthropoda > Insecta > Diptera > Culicidae > Anopheles > Anopheles rivulorum. Next base: position 5,584,407 of record CM032179.1, read on the forward strand.
TATCTTACCGGAACTGAAAGGTTCGTCTCAGTTCGAACAGCCACCAGCCCAAGTTCGTTTCCTCCCGGTGAAAAAAAAAACATTACGACTGAATAGTCTACATCTCAGTGATTTTGTGTATGTGTGTGTGTGCTTGTTTTCTTTTTTTTGTTTTGTTTGGCCAAGAACAGAAGCACGAAGCCTTCAATGTCTGCACGAAAAGGGTAAACACACCCGTCTCGATGGACGGGGAATCCTTTTGTTCGGGGAGGTGTTTTTTTTTTGCAAAGAAAGGAGTAAAGTGCAACCGGGCCAACCACCAATTTGGGTCATCTTTGGATCAGTTTTGTTTCTGCTTTCTCTCCTATTGTCTTCTGCTTTGGTTTTTCCTTTAGAGGAAAGCAATGAGACGAGGAGTCTGTTTTCGTATTTTTCGGTTTAGGTTTTTGTTTTGCAAGAATAAGAAGAAAAAAATCGCTCCCGCTGGGGTCATTGGAGGGAAATCTCCAATGGGCTTCGGTCACACACACACGATGGTGAAGTGTGAAGTATCGCTCGCCCACCAAAAAGGTTTGGCCCTCGCGCCTTCTACCGAAAAAGGGTTGCAAAAGAAAAAAAAAAGGGAGGGATGGTTGTGTGGTTCCATAATAGGATTTTCCACCCTTTCCGGGTGGTTCTAATCAGCGCACACAGCAACACGCAGCACCGGCCGTGATGCACCGGCCGTACGAATGGGGACCTGGCCGATTTTCCCGGTAGAAATCGTATGCGCTCTAAGTGAAATTCCCTGTGATTATGTACTATTATCGTTTCGGGCTTTACACCGAGCACAGCACCATCCTGCCAGTGCGACGTGGCGAGAATATGTGGCTTAGTCGATGTGTGTATGTGTGTGTGAGAGAGAGATGGAAAGAGTGAAAAGGACAATAGAAGCAAGCAGTTTCCTTGAATTCTCGTTTGCAGTGGCTGGAAGAACAGATCCTGCCAAGGGTACCGTCAAAGTTATTTCATCACTCACACCTACACGGTATCAGTTTATACGCTTCATACAGGGTGAGGGGAAAGGGGTGGGGGTGGAGGATGGGGGGTAGGTGATTGCAGATGTGTAATCCGTTAACTGGTGCTGCAATTCAAGCTGCATCGTCCCATCGTCCAGCAAAGCAGGCGCTTGCTACGTTGAAATCCTTCCATCGTTTTGCAACATAAAACCCAATACAGAGCGGAGGACTACGGGGATACGCATGCGAGCGAGTAGACACACTCCTCCCGAACTACGTGTCAGGTTTTAACCCCTCACCAAACCGACTGAAAGACTTGTTATCTGACCCCGGAAGGTTACCTGGTCCTACCGCCGGTCACCAGCAGACCAGCAGACCAATTAATGCTAACCTTTCATTCACCCAAACCCCGCTGCTCGACGCAACACAGCTCGACACGTCCATCATCGAGCTGGTGGCGGTTGGTAAGCAGCAAACAAAGCAAACGAGCTAAGAAAGCTTGGCCGGAAACGCTGCCCACAAACCTTCCTTGCGCTCAGTTGCAAAACTGAGATGAAGCGATTTTTCTAACCGTTTGGAGTGGAGAACAGGACTAACAACAACAACAACAAACGGGAAAACAAGGTAAACCAAGCACCAAGGATTAAAGCCAAATTTCGTGCATCGTTTCATTGCACGCACCGGATGGTGTGCGAAGCAAATTGACCGGATGTGTAACGACTGTGGCCGCGCTACAGTGGGCCGAGCAGCGAGGGGTAAAGTTTTTGGCAGTTTTCGCTGACTTGCTGACGGACTGACGGAGTCGGGCACCAAAATGCCACTACACCATCAAACATGTTGGGTTTTCGCTTTCGCCACCTGCTTGCCCTACCGTACCGCTGCTCAAGCAAGCTCGACATAACGGCCGGTGCACTCTTACATCGTTTATCGTTTAAATTTTTTGCAAACAACAACAACAACAACGAAAAAACGCTTGCCGGAAATTGTGTTCGCAAAACTTGACGAAAGCGGCAGCGGAGCGTGCCTGCAGGCATCCTAACGCTCGCAAGTTTTGTACTTCTCGGTTACGGTAACGTCAAGCAAAAACCCGTCACCCACATCGAACAGCTATCGATAGCTGTGCTATGCCGGTTGCTTTAACATTGCGACGTAACGTGCGTTATTTCCATCCACGAACCACCCGCCAGGGTGCAGTTATTTTCGCAAGCGCCGTAAAGTATGCAATGCGTGGTAAAAAATGTTACTTTTAAAAAGCACAATCATCGTGTGCAGGTTTGCTATTCGATTGCTTAACTCTTACAACGCATGCCAAGATACGGTTCACTACCATTCGGTAGATGAAATAAATATGCAAACGCAATTTGCATAACTTCAGGCGCACTCGAGCTGATGCCGCCCCGGGTGGAGGTGATGCGCCTTTGATGTTTCACCGCATACGGAATATACCTGATAAGGTATTAGGCGAAGGCTAAGGCCGCTCTCATTTCGTGCACGTGCGTCTTTCGCTGCTTTCCTTGGTCCAAGGGGAAGGGGGGGGGGGGAGGGAGAAAGGTTGGAAAGGATTTTGGCGACAGAGGCGAAGGACACTAGTGATAAATTACCACGCTGACCATTTCATTCCGCATCGAGACATTGTCAAATGATTCCCTTTTTTGCCCTTCGCTTTCATTTCCCATCCCCCTGCTCCAGCCAGTGCGTGATCTTTATCTTCTGACTTGTAATTTTTTTTTTCTTGTCTCTTTTATTTCTTACATCCCCACACAGCTATATCGGCGGTCAGTTGGGAGGAATGGTGGACGTACGATGGCATTTCGGGTAAGTGTATTTGTCTTGCTTATTATTCACCGGAAACGCTTGCAACCGGAAACCGCACGGAAGTAAACTGTGCGAGCATCGGGCTACCTTCTCTCAGCTACCCAACCACCGTTCCTTGGGGGAGGGAGTGGTGAACGGGGAGGGAGGGGGGGGGGAGGAAGTTGCCAGCTGAACACTTTGCTCGCTCCTCTTCCCCCGCTCCCTTCTCCACCCACCACCCCATCCCTCTGGGGGACGTCGTTCCGTCTACCGGGAATGGCTTTTGCTGGCAGCGCAGAGCTGGCCCGTTCCTAAGCATGTGATTGTTTTCTCACAATTAATTTCAATAATGAATAGGATAAGCTCATCGCTTCAGGATTTTGTTACCGGGCCGGGCCGGGTCGGGCGTACCGTACGCCCAGCTTCAGCCAATTATTGATTAAAGCTAAAGGAGAATTAGCCGCCCTGATGCCGGTGGCTGGTGCGCCGATAGCAACCGATGGCTCTATTGAATATGGTTGCTATTCGATCAACCGGCAGTCATTAAGTTGTGTGAATTAGTCTACCTTGCACTTGCTTCAGCAAAGCTTCAAATTGCACAAATTTCGGTACAGTTGGATTGTCTTGGCGTGCAAAAAAAAAAGAACCCCCCATAAAATATGCCTTAATAATCCGTTTCGTATAGCACGTTGCATACATTTAGGCGGTATTGCTTTAGTATACGCCAAGCAAACGATGCGTGCGGGAGAAGCAAAGGAATGGAAAAATGTAATTATTCTGTAATGAACTTCACGGACACTCTGCTAGATCGGGACGGTACGTAAATTTGGACGCACCGTCGAGTAGTTCAGTTCGGTTGGTGTTTGATATACTACGGCATCTAGTTCAACTTCACGGCACACATCAAACGATACCGGCACCGGACCGGACTGCAATCCAACGCAATTATCCGGCCAGATCGCAATCGGCAAGAAGTGAGCATTTTCTGCCCAACCCCACTAACCCCCCTCCCCTACCCCCCTACGCGCTTTGGACGGTTTTAATGACAAAATTCTTTTCATTGCAAATCGCCCCCGGACCGTGGCCGGATATCGGATCGAACATTACGGTGCACGGTCCCCTTCGGCAGGCAATCTTTCGGAAAGGGGGGGGGGGGGGGAGGGAATCAATTTCATCAAGAAAAGGAAAACGATCGGGCAATAAATGACGTTTTTACCGCGCGTTTCGCTCCACTCGGTGCCCGGCCATTAAAGGTGACGCTTTCGGCCCGTCTTAATCACCAACCGTGGCACCCCAAAATAAAAGTTTGCCGAATCCATCGCACCAACCGTGCCGGGCGTCGGCGCCTGGCCGTGGCTGGCACATTATTTTTTATGCAAACCTGGCCTGCAAACCGTGGCGCTTGGTGCGAGCTAATACTGGCACCGGTCCAGCTTTGAAGAAGGTGGATCATAAAACAGGTAGTTTTGATTCCGCCCGGTGCCCTGTGCCATGCACCTGTGGGGGGAGGGGGGGATAGGGGGGTTGGTCTGTGGCAAGCGCGAAGTCGCACCAGGCCGATAAAAGCAACCAACAAACCGGAGTGAAAACAAACCCTGCCACCCTACTGGGGGGAGGATTTTTTCTCTCTCTCTCTCTCTCTCTCTCCCTCTCTCTCTCTCACTTGTTCGTTTTTTTTTTCTTCTGGTTGTGAGGTGCCTTACGGTTCCCGAACATGAGATGAACATTCTTCCTTTATGAGGTTCAGCAAAAGGTGGACCTTCATTTGCTTCGGAAGGGTGAGTGTGGGGTAGGGGAGGTGGTTTGATAGGGAGGCAGTAAAATTTGCATTTCAATCATTCCGAATCATCCGCACGTTTCCGTCCGGCACACCGTGCCCAATCGGGTGGGTTGTGGGGTTCCCGGTTTCATCAGCAACAAAAAACAAACAAAAAACGCGGCCGAGTGAAGGAAGTATCCCATACAGACCGCGGATTGTACAGCGAGGATATTCGTTTACCGTTCCCGGCAACAGGCCAGATGCTCTTAATACATCCGGCCAATAGTGTACCGATGGAGGAACCTTTTTTTTTTACGCAACTCCCGGCTGCTGCGAAGGAAAAGTACCTCCACCGGGAGGTGAAAATAAAATTGCAGATTCTAATCAAATTAATACTGCGACCCGATACCCGTTGAGCGTGATTACGGTTCGTGCCCAGCCCGTGCCATTGTTTGTCCATTGCGCGCGGTAAAGAAGGTGCCGCTGGGAATCGCACAAGCTGCTGGGCAATCCATCCATCCAGCGTTCCGCGTTAAAACATTAACCGAGAAAACAAAACAAATACAAAGCAGCTCTTAGGAAGCCTCTTGGCGTACTGTTCTCCGCAACCGGTTGGCGCAAACCTTTCAGCGAAAACAGGTGTAGCGGCACGATCGGTGCTAATGATGCGTTTCCATTAGATTGCTCCCGAATAGTGCTGACTAATTGCAATCAATAAAGAACGGTTTTGCAACAATTTCTGCGCGCCGGGAGATTAATGGTACCACCCACCTGGCTGGAGATGCTACAACGAAAGGATAACGCGGAAAGATGGAAGAAAACCCGAAAACATAATCGAAATTAATGCGCATCTCCTACGACGCCCGGCATCATCATCCTGCTGCAGCAGCACGAGTTCGGTCGAGAGACAATTGAAAGGACAGCATCGTTCGTACCGAAACGACGTTATCGAAAAGTGTTATCGCAAGACGAACGAAAAATATGATTGCTCTTACGGTTTTGTTTCTTAAGTAATCGTTTATTTCTTTACCTTCCTTTATTTGAATGGTGGCCCACCTGGCCCTCGCTTCTAACGTGTGTGGCAAGATGAGATTAGAGATAGAGAAATAAACTATTAAATACTTAGTTTAAACAAAGTTGACTGCATGTTGATTTTTAAACGCCTGCTTGCTATGCAATCCAAACCACCGATAGACCATTGGAAAGCAACTGTGCACAAATTGCATAACTTCTGGCGTAAATTTTCCTTCCATCATTTAACAAGCAACACCGATGGGAGCCCCGTTTGTGGCAATTCATAGTTTATGTCACAATAAGGATTGTAATTGTAATATCATGCTGATAAATAACAATCAAGCTTGCTCGCTTCGCCGTACAGCACACTGTTCTTATCCCGCGTCCGCTCTGATTGCAGGGTTCGTCGGTAGTTCCGGTTTTGGTAGCCAGAAATGGCAACAGCAAATATTACGTTCCATGTGCTAGTTGTTTCCTTTGCAAACTAGTGCAACTAGAGGGTGTATAAACAACGACTGTAGTGCTAGCCAGTAAAGATGCCGGCACAATAATTTCGTTATCCCAATCAACTGTCGTGTGGCTGGGAGGAAGTAAAGAAATTTCGAAACGAACAACACAAAAGATACTACAAGTACACGGGTATGCCGAGAGAAGGAGAGCAAAAAAAACAAAAAAGAAAAAAAGAAAAACTACAACGCTTGACCACATTGGCAGTGAAATTGATGGCGGTGGTGTGACGCGACCGTGGAGACAAGTACTCTCTTTTGTTACTTTTCAACTTTTCACTTCCTGCTCACATGCTCGCATGATATTGGTGTTTGTCTGCACACACACACACACGCACACACACACGTGCGCAAAAAAAGTAAAAGAAAAAACACGGCAAGCATCAAACCAACATAAAGAATATATGTATGTATATATATCAGAAAACATGCTTTCATCCTGCACCGGGCGAAACTTTTAGGAAGTCATCCTCACCGATAGCCTACGGGTCCCGGTGTGGTTTGGGGGTTCGAATGAATAGATCCATCGACCGTGCGGCCCTGCTCGGCCCTGGCTTCGTCCGACACGGGGGTTTATCATGACAAATGATCGTATCGTTGATGTCAGCAAAGCAACTGGACGTCCGTTAACCCGCCCGCACCGCATCCGCTTGTCCGCCCAAAACCCTCGTGCTGGTGGTGCAGGTGTGCACCGTACTTTGCTGGCTAAATAAACGTCGCCATCCGCCGGTACGGTTTCGATGGGAGATGAAAACTCCTTGGAGATGTTTGTTTTCTTTATACCTCCCGCTTCCCGGGGTTTGCTAGTTTTATCTTCGTTACGTGAAAGGTTGTCTTTCTTTTTTTTTGTTTGTTGTTGTTGGAGTGTGTGTGTGTGTGTGTCGCACTCTTATTTCGTTGTCGTTCTAGCATTGTGCACTACCGCACGAGTGGATCACTTACAGTATGCTGTGGAATAAAAAGCGCTCCCAAAACTACGGCTACCTAGCTAATCTTTCCTATTGCGACGCTGCGACGATGGATCCGTGCTATTGTGCAACAACGGTCGTGACACTGGGCATCTGCAGTGTGTGGATATCTAATTTAAAAAAAAAACACACACACACACATCCTTTTATACGGCAGGATGACGCTTCCAGCCAATACCATTCCATGCGGTCCGAGCAGGGGTCGTTTGTATTAAATCTTCCGTGGAAAGGAAAATTGGGTTGGTCATACACACGAAGCGCAACATCGCACCGCTGGTAGCAATGCCGACCACTCCGGTGGATAAGCGTATAAAAGTATGACCAAAGTGTTGGCTACCCCTTTTGGGTGGATGGGTGAGTGGGGTGAATTGGAGGAAGAAAAAGAAAACGGAAGAAACATCCCATATATTTCATGCCTGCTCATTGTGAGCAATAACCTGGTCAAATTCGACAACCTATGGTCACGTAAGCGCACCGACGTGAGTCAGCGCACTGTATCATTGCAAGCATCCGTTTGCTGGCTGAAAGCAAGTGGCATCCGAAGAAGGAGCAAGGAATGCGCGATGCGGTTTCAGTTCCTTCATAACACAAGAGCAGAATCGTTGGGTATCGGGTACAGAATCCATCGCTTTTCCCCCCAAAATACAAAAAAAACGAAAACATCCTGACCCAAAGCGAAAGGTAAACATTGACCGAACCCATTATGCTGGTCAGCATTTTGTTTCTTCGCTTATCTTATGATCTCGGTACTTTTGATGCTCATACCGCTATGGTATGGTGGGGGGGGGAGGGCGCGTTGGTGGTCAGAAAGAACACTCCCTCTTCAATCTACCTACCAGCACTAGCCGAATTTGTTACGATAGCCGGCTGGGGGAAAAAAAGGAACGGCCCGAATTGCAGCGAAAAAGTGCACAGATAAACGATTTATCAAATATTCATGAACCATTCTCCATTTGGTTTCGAGCACCACATTCGTTGGCCGGGCGCGTTTGTAGTACTCGCCGGGAGCAGTGTGAAGTGCTCGTTTAGCCGGACGATTACTTCATCACCTTTGCGAACGGTACGCTTCCGGTCTGCTTTGTGGCAACTGTTGTTGTGGTATCCGCGCCTCGCCGGCTGCGAACGGCGCTAAGATCGTTCCGATGGTTCGTAGTGGTTGGTTAATCGGTTTAAATTGTTCTGCCGATTGAATGGTGTGCCTACAAAGGCATTTCTCGATCAAATAAGTACATTATGCGAAAAAGTCGTTGCCACACTGGACAGCCGCGTAAAGGCTTCTGTATTTGAACTATATTCTTTCACTTTTAGATAATCTTCCCATCAAGTGATGTCATACATACATATGACCGCATGAAAAACAAAAAAAACACAATGTCTCTATTATTTGTTAAACATTTAATTATTTTCAAGTTATTTCCACACCAACCGAACAACCCTGCAATGAGAAAGAGAGTGTGTTAGTGCAAATCGCGTTTAACTCTTACCTTCCAGGGCCGGCGTTCTGGGGTTTAATCAACCCGGAGTGGTCACTGTGCAACAAAGGACGTCGTCAGTCGCCCGTCAACTTGGAACCTCAGCGACTGCTGTTCGATCCGAATCTACGCATCCTGCATATAGACAAACACCGGGTAGGTAGCGCTAGTGTGTGTATCCTGCTTTCAATCTCCATCCACTCATGTCTGTTTCTCTGTGTGTGTCGGACGGGTTCGAACAGATCAGCGGTACGATCACCAACACAGGCCACAGCGTCATCTTCACCGCAGACAACGAGACGTCCTCTGCGTACGGTACGCCACAAATACCGGTCAATCTTACCGGTGGTCCACTCTCGTATCGCTACCGATTTCACGAGATACACGTACACTACGGGCTGCACGATCAGTTCGGTTCGGAGCACAGCGTTGAAGGCTACACGTTCCCGGCGGAGGTAAGCCACAATGGTAGCGCAATCCAGCAATGGTGCAATGGTGTTTCATCTTTTGTTGTTTTATCTTCATGTATGGTTAGATTCAAATCTTCGGCTACAACTCCCAGCTGTACGCAAACTTCAGCGACGCGCTGTACCGTGCGCAAGGTATAGTGGGCGTCGCCATACTGCTGCAGCTCGGCGATCTTTCCAATCCCGAGCTGCGCATGCTGACCGATCAGCTCGAGCGGATCCGGTACGGCGGTGACGAGGCACCGGTGCGCAGAATATCCGTGCGCGATCTGCTGCCGGACACCGAACACTACATGACGTACGAGGGTTCGACGACGGCACCGGCGTGCTATGAGACCGTCACCTGGATCGTCATGAACAAACCGATCTACATCACGAAACAGCAGGTACGGAACAAGCAAAACCAGCAAGCCCCCTACCGATAGGGGGGAAAAGAGCCCATTAACCATCATTCTAACGACCGTTACAGCTGCACGCACTGCGAAGGTTAATGCAGGGCGGTCCAGATCATCCGAAGGCACCATTAGGTAATAACTTCCGACCACCGCAACCACTACTTCATCGTCCGGTACGGACGAACATTGACTTTCGAAACAAACAGGAAAAGGGGGGAAAAATATGTGCAACTATGTACAAGGACGTTCACTATAAAGGTAAGGCTGGTTTTTGCGAGAAAGCAAAACTCGAGCGGAAACAAAAACAAAGCCTCCCGTAGCAGCACCACTTCATGATTTATGATTTGCCCACGAAAGTATGCAAACCACATGCGCGATACAATTGTGTACATGTGTTTCTAAATGCTCAGCAGCGTTTAGAAATAGATGTAGACAGATTAAAATGCATCACTACTCCCTCTTTCGCTAGTGGGCTGCAACGCCTGCAGGTATGCAGTACGGTGCACTTTGCTTTGGTGGTTGAGGCAACGCTCTGTCAGCCGTCGAGCAGGACAAACCTGACGCCCAAGACGGGAACAAAGCCATAACATTAGTATCCTGCTAGTAAAATAGCTATTAATATTAGTATATTAGTTCTGCCAACGTGCCAGACAAAAAAAAAAGGCAATGTACTTTTGTCTGGCAACGTCCGTGCTTCACCTTGAAGCTGCAGTGTACAATGATCAAGCGGTTCGCTTTGATTCTGAGCTGACAGTTGCACTTGACATATCACATGACAGCTGACAGAGCGCGGTAGCCTGAGTGGTGAAAATGGGAAACATTGCATACCTTCAGGCGCTCGTAGCCATATAAAGATCTGTATACTATCTCGCTAATGCAATTTTTCGCGCTGGTTAAAAATTGTCTCCCGCCCTCTCGAATGCAATAGCTAATAGCTGGAAACACAACTGAACGGAGGAAGCGCAACCAGGAGCAGTCGGAGCGCGACTCGGACGACCACGATGATAATAGCTTGATCGTGTTCGAACCGTAAAAGCAGGTGCAGCAGGTGCGGTGATTGATACGATGGTGCCGGTTGCTGCCACAGGCGAACCTTCGGAACGGCTCGGTCCCGCAGACAGTGTGTATGTTTATATATGGATGTGTATACGGACGGCTGGCGTACCCTAAGTGAGCCAAGCGTTGGCTACCAGTAAAGAAAATATCATTAGATAACACTAATTAAGAGGTTAAAGCTTATAGACCGTTGTACCGTGGGGGAAGGAGAGTAGATCGCAGCAGCAAGTGGTGTGCGGGAATCGTAAGTACACCTGCAATCTTAGCATTTCGGTTCGTTTCGGTCGCATCGTTTTTGTTTTGTTCTGTTTTGCGTTTAAGGATCGGTTCGGCCTTTACCAGTAGCTCGATGCCGACACGGATAAGTAAAACAAAAAACTGTAGCGCGCTTTGTACGGCAAATCAAAGCAGAAAGTCAACAATAACAATAACAAGAAGAGAAAAAAAAACAGTAATACATAGATGAAACATCCTTTTCATGCAAACACTCACACATACACCCGGTCGGAAACAATCAGAAGCATATTGGGCTGATAAATCGAAAGTTTTGCTAGTGTTCCCGGCATTGGTGCTTCCATCACTATCAACTACATGGTGTGTTGCGATGGTTTCGAGCACTGCTCACCACGCCGAGTGACGTTTCGGTTACGCGCAACGTATTAGTGTTTTTATTGTCCGCTGTGCGGCAATTCATCGTTGCTAGTCACACCCACACCAGCGCACAAGTACGCCGCTAGCGTGACAGTATAAGCCTGGGACGCGTGGTACAGCCGCAAACGCACACTCACGAGTGCATCAGTACCAGTGCGAAAAGCTATCACCACCACTACCACCACTGCCCGATACTAGCGATGCGTTACGTTGCGTTACGGTGTTGAATCACTCGATCGGTCACTGTATACGGTAAACCTTCGCGAGGTGGATGCAACTGGTATCCTGTTGCCGTGTTCGGTTTGCTGGTTAACATTGGCGATGGAACCAAACAGCGGAGGTGGTATGCCGTGTGCGTATCACGACAGCACGCTACCAGTGGCAGGTCTTCCACCAGCACCAGGAACGGACCAAAAATGCCGGACACGTTTGTTCGAGTACGCCTTTGCGGAAATGTACTAGATACGCTGAAGCTGATAACAAACCGGACGGTAACGGTACGGTTTTGCTGGCGGCGAACCAACAGTACCACGCTACACACAAACACAGTGCAGTGCAGTGCAAACTGCTTCTTCGTTGCGGCTGCGGCTGGTGTACGGGTGCGAAAGATGCACACCTTCACACGCTGGACGTCAACCCGGTTTGCAGGTCAGTCGGCGCGTGACAAAACACAGCCCGGGCAAGGTGCGGACGGTGACGGCGGACACCACGGAACAGAAACACCAAACTGAACACAAACTACATTACCCTTCCTTCTTCTTTTGTTTCATTCCCCTTCCAACCGGCGTTGCAAAGTGAGACGCCCCGGAGAACAGAAACTCTATTAAAAGTTTCGAATAATTTGTAAATAATATTAATACAAAGGTGCAACGCTGGCGGTGTTGGCACGGTGTGGCGCAAACAAAACCAAAAAAAAAACTCCCCCCCCCCCCCCAAGGAGCAAAAGCAACTGATAGCCATCCCGGCCAATCGGATGGGTGTGTGTGTGTGTGGTGTTTTTGTTTTCTTTCCTTATTCATCGTTTGCCATGCTGCTGCTGTTGTTGCTACGGTGTAGAGAACTCGGTGAAGAGAGAAGAAAACACACACACACACACCCACACAGACATACCGTGATGCTTGCTAGGTGCGATATGGGGTGATGTAAGGCAACAGGCGACATGCAACGTTCCGGTTGTACTAGCTACTAAATTTTAAAGCTGCCAAGAGTTGACTATAAACATTAAAAATAAATTAAAATCGGAAGCAAAATAATGGTGCACCGGTGGTGTGCGGGACCCTACGCCATTGCCTCGCTTGGGAACACAAACATGGGGCAGGTTTTGGGGGAGTGGGGGGGGATGGAGGGGAGAAGGGGAGGGTGGGGGGGAGGAATTTGAAAAGAAAAAAAACCCCAGAAGAACAAGATGGTTTAATAAATTGTGTAAGCGGGAAAAGCAAAGAGCAGAATAGACGAACTACTGGAGACGCTCGCAGACTGGCCGGCAGCAGCCGGGTGTGCCGAGACGGCAAGGTTATACATAATGTGGTACTCGTATTTTTTTTCGTTTTCCGTTTTTTTTTTGTTTTTGTTTAGCATTTTCACCATTACCTCGCAGACCTCGTTAGTAGTAGCAGCAGCAGCAGTGCTGGCAGAACACCTTCCGAATATAGTAGGAAAGTGCGCGCGCGAGATGCATGTTTAACGTAATGTTTGTTTGTTGTTGCTGTTGCCTGGGTTTTTTTTTCTCTCTAGCATTCTTCGGTGAGTGAAAGCACTCACCAAAGATGCAACTAACAGGTAAAAAAAGGGATGTGTGAGGAGCTGTAGAAAGGGGAAGAAACTTGTTACACCCGAAGTTCATCCATCTTTTGCTATTGGAAGGATGTGCCCTGGGGGGGAGGGGGGGGAGAGGGGGGGTGGTTTTTATTTCTTTTCTTTTCCTTTTTCCTTTTTTCCTTATTTGGTACCCTCGTACACGTCTAGCCGTTCTTTGGGGTGGGTTTTTGGGGAAGGTGATGACTCTTTCCGGGTGAAAGAGATAAAGCTGGGCGGGTGGAATGAACTTTCAATCAAGGGCTTACGAGATGATGATGGCGAATATGATTATGATGCTCGCAAACGAGACTAAACGGCCTGGTCGGCGCGATCGCTGTTTGAGTTTTGCTCTCTTCTATTTTTGGCTTCTCGCTCGTTTTTTGTTTTTTTTTTTTTTGATTAATTGTACTACCGACTGACGTTTCGGTGTGATGACTCCGGTCTGCACTAGCCACCGCTGGAAGGAAATGCGAGAGCGCAAGAGTTTTTCGCAAGTCTAGTGCTGATCGTTCTGTGAGGTTTTTTTTGCCAGCCTCCCCCCTCCCCTCCACCACCTGTCTATACTTTCCCATTTTCCCGTGGCATGCGGCAATGCAACCCGCACCCAAACGAACTCGTGGCAAGGGTGATAATTGACTCACTCAAAATAACTTCAAACTCCCTTTTTTTTTTGCTTTTCACAATCGCTTTCAATTTCAAACATACACACACACATATACACATACAAAGCAGGCTAGGGAGCAAGGTCTGCTGAAGGAAGCAGACCGTCGGAGAATGAAATCCGGTGGTAAACCAACATCCATTCTTCCCGCCACGCTGCCCATTAATCATGACCCCATGACACGTGGTGGGGCTCCCAGTGTGGGGAGGTAACCCGTGCGCCAGACGGGCAGAACGGAAACGACGCTAGAAAGTAAGCTGTGTAAACAGTGTTAATGAATTTCAATCAGACTCACCGTGCACCCCGAGCACGGTCGTGCACGAATTGTTCCACCGGTGCGCTTCGTCACACAGCAGGCGACCTGAACGATTCTCGGTGTGTGTGTGTATGTTTTGTTGGGATTGTGTTTTTTTCCCCTGTTGTTGTACCGCGTCCGTGTTCCTTCTTCACGTGACTGAGGAAGGCTTTTTGTTGCTGTATTTTTCAACCCTTTCCCCTTGTGCCCGCTTGTGCCACGCAAAGCATGGAAGAAAGAAAGTTAGTCAATGCATCAATCAAGCTGTACCATCAGCTGTTCACGTTGGGTTACACAATCGTCACATTGGTCAGCGACCGGTCGCAAACAGCTCAAAAAGTTGCTACGGGTTTCTTCATTCTTCAATCAAAGAAAAACACACCGAAGTTTGGTTGCGAACGAAACGAATTACAGTGATAGAACATGATCTCACACCTGAAACTGGTTTATAACTAAACGGCTAAACAAATCAAACGAATTAAGCTGTTGTTTGCTAAATAATTCGATTTTTGTTACGCGGATTGCATACCTTCGGGCGGTTTCCTCGGAAAGGGCGCTAGTTGCACCAGCACGCCTAAAGGTAGGCAAGCTTGCGGTACGCAACAGCTCTACATGAATCCCTTTTCGAGTGTCAGTAAGAAATAACCGATTATCGAGGAATTGAACCACTACAAACAAACACAACATAAAAAGGGAAGCCCAAAATCCAAATCAAACGCTGGCCACTAGGTGGGGTGGGTTTAGCAGGCTTGCTTACCGGTAACTCCGATACACGGCAACACACGCACGCATGCACCGACACGCACACGCCAGTACGTACATGCATACATAATCAGTACGGTCACGGATGGACGTAAATCTTATGAAAAGAATCCTGTAATTGAGTGATGTAATATATGGAAAAATGGTAACATTGGTACGCTGCTCCTGCTTGGGGCACACATTAGATATCGCCTCAATTTGTTCTGGTTTGTGTGTGTGCGTGTGTGTGTGTGTGTGTGTGTGTGTGTGTGTCGCTATGTGTGTATGTGTGTGTGTGCGCGTGAGTGTAAATGTAAATATAGAATCGTCATATCTCGTCATATGCGGAGTGCGCTGCGGTGACCAATATGTAAGGGACTAGACTAGACTAGTACAATAACAATGGAGCTACAGAGAAATGGTAAGGGAGGAATAAGCAACAAAATAAAAACAGAAGAAAAAAAAATACTTGAGAGGAAGATTAAAAATTCCCTACGAAATCCGTGTCGATCCACGTTGTTAACAGTGCGGCGCATATTGGCGTTGATGCAATAGACGAAGGCAAACATATTGGCTGCACACTAACGCTTAGCAGCAGGACAACACACACACAGACACACACATACACATGAACGCCCGCCCACGCCCACTGGCCTGCCGTTGCACCGCGAGAGAAGAAAAACTAAACTAAACTATATTAAAATAAAATCAAATCAAATGGTGACCGTTTGGCTAGTGGGTATGCTTGTACGCGCACCGTAAGCGTGTGCTATAAACATAAACATATAAATCAGACATATCTGCGTACGCTTGGCCCGGGCGTGGGGTTGGGCGTGGGGTGGCTGTACCCGGCAGCGGCGCTGAATTTATATAAACCGCATTATACGCGCGCCACAAAGTTAAACCACTGGCATAGCTAACTCGCATTAATCCTACGCAGAAATAGTGGTGTGGTGGCTAAGACAACAATAACAAAACAACAAACAAATAGAAACACAAAACAGCAAATGGAAATGAGTGAGCTTTTTCGAGCATCGAGCAATTATTTTTCGCGGTGCCGTCGCGTTGGTTCAGTGTGAATGAAACATATCCCGGACAATGGTGCGGTTCAATAGTTGGTGTCAATTCCACCCCCATCACCTCCCCTTTTTTTCTTGCTTTGTTTTGGGGAACTGAACTGCTAACGCCTTGCTGTGTTTAGGATATCAACAATTACCCGTATGCAGCCCGTAACCTGCATCTCAGTATCATGCAGCTATCATGTGCGAGCAGAAGCGTAACTGAAAACAATAAACAAAACCAGTTAATGCGGAAGCACGGAAGAAAAACAAAACAAATAACGTATCTTATCAGTAGTATTTGTTGGACGAAGAATAAATGTGCTGAAAAAAAAAATGATAAACTTGCAACCTCATTGTCACTTTTGGGATTGAACATTTGATTATTAACCTTTGTTTGTGTTTGAATTGCATACCGTTGGGCGCATGGTTTCTGGTTTTGAAATATTTATTTAAAACAAAAAGAAAGGTAGATTTACAAACAAAGTATAGATAAAACGAGTGTTTCATAATACGTGTTTGTTTGAAAATATGACATAAATATATAACCTTTTTTTTATATATGTTGGAACGGCCTATTAGAACGGCCGTATTAGTAAAATATATTATTATACTTTTGCAAGCTTCCTTTTTACGACGAAAGACTTTATGCATTAATTTGAATTAATTCCACCCGTAAATATTTTCATAAATGTTTCATAAATGGCATAATGGAAAACGTTACGGGCTAAGCGCAGCGCAATTATGGCAAGCAAAATTTGATGCGCCCATATGTATGCAATCTGCTGTGCGGCCACGTGGTGGACGCGCTTTAGAACGTGTTACACTCTTTGTTTGCACATCTTTAATGTTGTTGTTGATGTAGCTGAAAGAGTCTGTGATTGGAAGCGCATTCTTTCCTTCGTTATAGAGCGTCATAAAAAAATATTTAAGTTGCTTTTAGGAATTCATTTTGCCTACAGTCAGGCGCACTAAGGAATTGCTCACATAAATTCTAGCAAAAATGCAAAGCCGATACAACAAATCGACACAATCAAAACAGGACTAAAACACAGCGTACCCTTCCCAAGGTGGCGGATGTTTTTTTCCGCCTGCTTTCCTTTCATGCACTGCAGGAAGAGTGTTTTTTTTTGTTTCGTTTCGTATCGAAAGCTGGGCTGAAATATTTGTTACTTAGTACGGATTGTATGACACAAAACAAAACAAAACACAACCAAAAAAAAGCAAGCTAAAGCAGATAATAATAATTACTCCAACTCAGCTTAGAATAAAGCAAGGGACAAACACGTACATCCAGACGGCTTAGGTAGGAAATGACCAAGCATGACGCGGGAGCGTGTCGTTCGGGTGGTTCGGAACGGTAAGCAAAACACGCTCTTTACTATAAACACTGCACCCAGATGCACCAGACCAGATGGACGGTTGGTGCGGGAGCATTGGAAAAAAGGATGCATAAACTCCACAATTATGTGCTATCATACGCATGCTGAAGCGAGCGCTCAATGCAGAATAAAGAAACCGATACCGCAATACAAACAAACAAAAATGGATGAAACTAACGTGTCGATGGGATGAGAAGATAAAACCCATGCATACAAAACTCCCAGTATCCAATATTTATATAAAGCGGACGTAAAAAAGCAACCAAACATAAAGCAAGTTGTTATACACTTAATCGAAAGCGGAAGCACAAGAAGAAGACAAAGAGAACAGAAAAGATGGCGGCCAAAAAGGGAGAAAGAAATCATTAGAGCAATCGCATCCCGGGCCCATCCTGTTTCGGGTTTGCCTCGTCTAGCGACGGCAGGGGCGAATAAACGTGAGAGAAAGCCCGAAGCAGCAATACGGCCGCAGGGAACCATTGAAAGACAGATTGAAGGGAATGGAAATAAATTAAACAAAAAAAAAAAACGAATGTAAAAAACTCCCCGAAGAGTGCTTTCTTCCAGTGACCGTTCAAGTGAGTGCTTTGCCACATCAAGTTACAACAAGCAGCAAAACCAACTAAACCAACAACAAAAAAAAAACACACACACACAAATTATGTAAAATCAAATACAAACAAAACCAAAAACAAAACAAACGGAAATACAAAGAGACAACCGAAACGCGAAAAGAAAATAGTCATCCGGTGTGTGCATGTGTACGTGTTGTACCTTTTCGCTCCTGACAGTTCGCGACATTCGCATAGCCTTTCGTTCGCTTTCGCGTGTAATTTTGTGTTCGTTTGCCACTGTGCGCCGCCAACGTACGGCAAGGGTTGTGTACTTTCGGTGGGAAATAAAAGAGAGAAAAGCAAAAATCGGTCCGCTTGGTTGGGTGTATGGAGCATCGGAATCTGTGCAGGGTTGCTACATTTTGCCGGTACGGCGTGCAGTGTCTCCGGGCGCCCGTAAATTACAACCACAATGCATCTTTTGACAGCTGGCTAAAATAGTACCCACGTACACACACACACATACACCAACACAGGTGGAAGCACGCGGAGGATCGCGCGTTGAGAAGCGCACGAACACAGGACCACTTTCGATACCGCTGGGCGCTCAATTGTCCCCCGCTGACACCCTGCATTCCAACCGCCCTGCCGACCATTTCATTTAGATCCCCCCCCCCCGCTCCACCCCCACCCCTTCTAACCACTCTGCCCCCTCTGGTTGGTGGCGGGCGCTGGTATTGGTTTCAATGTAAGTGCATTCGGTCAATCAATTGCGTGTTCCAGCCGGTGAAGCGGCCGCAGCAGCAGATCCAGGTGAGTGGTTAAATAAATCATGATTATCCTGTTTTGTGTGTGTGTGTGCGTGTGGTTTGCTTTCTTCGCTTTAGAGCAGATCAACGATGAACGATAAAAAAAACACTCCGATGTTTGTACTTTTGTACTCTTTCGTCACAATTTCGGTGTAGGGATGGGCAAAAAGGAAAACTGAAACAAAAAAAAAATAACAAGGAAGCAGAGAAAAGATTGAAAGAAGCGGGTAAAATGATGTTTTGTAGAAAAAAAAAAAACATTATCCCCCACAAACCCATACCCCATGCAGCGCAGGTAAGAGTGGAAAAGTGTAACGAGAGCGAAAAAAAAAATGGAGCAAATAAAGATAAAAAATGCCAACAAAAAAACCACACACACACACACACACTCACCCGGGAGCCAAAACACCCGAAAACAAAATCTGTAAATGGATTCACCTTCAAACAGCAAAGTTTATCCCTCACAGCGTTCCTTCCACGCAAAATGTGTGTACTTGGGCTCGTTTTTTTTTTTACATCTTTCCGGGCTTGCTCCTCTTCTCCTTAGCAAAAAATGTACCTTTTTAAATGTATACAGTGTTTCATAATAAATAAAATTACTACGTGACACGTTTGCGGAACGAGCGCATGCCGGAATGCTGGCCCCATCCAGCGGGTGGTTCGTGTTTTGATCTTCGGATCGTTACCGGCAATGTAACTGAATGTTATTTTTATGTCCTCAGTTCTCTCTCTCTCTTTCTCTTTGGTGCTCGGTGCACCATCGAGAGCCGCTTCATCCAGTGGTTCACTGGCATGATGGATGGAGAGAAGTCAGTAACTGCCCCGAGCAAGCGAAACAGAAAAAAAGAACCACGGGTCAGCAACCACTCTGAAACCCTTCCTCCTCCCCCCCCCCCCCCCCCCTCCACCTTCTTTCTTCTCTTCCAAGAGGAGGACTCTTGGTATCAACATATCCAGTGTTAGATTTTTTACTACCGCAAAGCATCGATTGACAGGTGCGCATTAAAGGGTTGAGCGTTGTGCTGAGTCCAGGAAGGCATGTAGCTGCCGGTTACGAAACGTACTTGCCATCACTAGCAACCGGGACCAGCGTGGAGTGGACGCCGCAGCGTCGTCGGTGATGTGCCCGCTCACGGAGTCTGGTCACGCAAACGTGCCGCCCCGGCCGGCGCCGAAGCTAATCGGAGTTCGCAGCGCAAAAGTTTTCGGGTTAGTGTCAGCAAATCATCAAATCATAATTTAGCCAACGGCTACCGGTACCGTACGGCCATGAGCATCCATTTTCATTTCGGTGAGGAAGAAAAGCCGGACGGGAACTCCCATTCCTTTGCCGGAGCCGATTTTCTTCCAGCGCCGGAAACAAATCCCACACAACGGGGATGGGATAGGGCAACACTATAAAGGCAAGGCGGTAAATGCATCACCCCACTAGCGTGCGCTTGGAACAAAAAAAAAAACGCCCAAACAAACATTCATTCGAAGCGTCTGAAAGCTGTCACCTTAATTTAATTTATTGCCATTAAATGCTCAACCGGCGTAGCTTTCAGCTGCCATTTTCGCTCTGATCTGCACACGGTTCTCGGAACGTACGGCTAACACTGGACAGTGTGTATGTGTGTCGCCCATCCGGAGCGACGACAAACGGTGCTTCCATGCCGTGTTTTCTTTGCCTTCTCCTTACAGCTTCTTCCCGCTGATTTTCTTGCCCCATCCCCGGTTGCCACACCGTGCACGGTTCCGGTTCCGGTTCTAGCTCACCACGGCTAGTGAACCGAACGCCCAGCAAGCGGAGGATTGGTTAGTTCTTTTGTTTTTTTTTTTTACAAATTTATTTATTTATCACCACGCTCGAGCGTTGGCAAGCTGCTGAGACAAATGGAACAGGCAATGGCAAAGATCTGCCACCCGACCTGTACGCAACAGCCACTGCCGGGGAAGTAAACAACAAAGCACCCAACTGGCCAAGTTACACATCCGGCAGGAAAAACAAAAATCGCACAAAAACACACACACACACACACACACACACATAATAGCTTCCTATTTTCGGATGCGACCGTACATCGTGTACATTCATTTCAATCCGGCCCTGTGTTAAGAATTTGCAGTCCTTTTGCCCGGTTTGCGGTGACAGCTGGTTGTTTTGTTCTATCCTGGTACAGCCGCCACCAATTAACCGGCGTGCATTAATACACAATCAACCATGCACACATGCGCGCCCATATCGTACCCGTACGCAGTGTAATCCACACGAGATTTGCTGTTAATTGACATTTACGAACGTAAAGCTGGTGAAGCCGCGCGGCTGTGTTGACTGTTTCCTACACCATCGCTCGCATCGCTTCGCGGCAGGATGACAGGTGTTAAGCGTACGTAAATAGATAAGCACCTACGCACACTAGCGCGCGCTCAGTTCGCTTCATTAGCCGAGCGGACATTTTGGATGGTGTTTTATTGTTTGTTTGTTTTTTGTTTTTTGTTCGCATGTATGTGCAAAACATTAGCTACGGACGCAGACGTTTCAGATGTGTGCTGCTGTCGAAATGCTAACGTTTGCGGTAAATTAGACGGCTAAAGGTAAATAAGGATAAAGGTGTGATATTTCGTACTCGGTCCAAAAATAGCCAACCTAACCTGCAAAAGCGGTAATAGTAGTAAGTTTGTCGTGCGGATTGCATAGCTCTACAGTGTCTTTTACCGCACAGTGGTTGATTTAAGCTGATTTCTTAAATTTACTACACGAGCCGTTTGACCATTCCTCAAGCACTGGTTCATTCCTTTGCTCAACTCAACTGTCGTGTGCGTTCCTGTTCGCCAGTGCGATATGCTGCCCGATGCTGCTTCCAACGCCGATAAAGCATCGTAATAACATTTTGATTTATGATACGCAGCTGCTCAAAATCAAACATCGGTATGTGCGCGTAGATAGCAGTGTGCGGCAGCATAGTTTCGGACAACATTTCGAAACCGCTCGGTGCTGTCGGTGTGCGGCACTGTGCTTACTGTGCTGGCCCTCTTTATCAGGTGCATGGGCTGGAATTGTAATGAAATGGTTATAATTTATCTTGCGCATAAGGGGCTCGGTCCAGCCAAGGGCTGGAACATTCGAGCGCTGGTTCGAAATTTTAGCAGTTGCGGCATTCCATGGTAGATATGGCGTGGGCCAGCTTAACACCGGCATAAGAAACCCGTACCCGATGTCAATAAAGAATGATAAGTGGTCCGGCCGATGGATCGGTGCGGAAAGAACCTTTATCAGTGGCCAGGTTGGCCGGCACCAAGGTGAATTGATAGTGCAAAACAGACACGTGTGATGAAGTAGAAAGGTTTGTTGAAGCTTTTATTCAGATTAACAGTACGGTTTGCTTAATAAGTTTGTAGAATAGACATTACGCTTACACAAGGTACATGAGGATTGCATAAGTAGTGGTTCCACTGCACTAAGGATGTTCTGCCTGGTAGCAACGTGGAGCTATGCCCGTTCCATCTTCGTTTCGTGTACTGTCGGTATTCGTGGATGAGCTTTGTGCCACAGCTTTGGAGACCTTGCCAGCTGCAAAGAGATCAATCGCAATTGCACACCATTAAACGTCTACTTTCATTCGGGCTGTATGCAATATACAGGCAACCCCTTCTGTAGCGAGCTTCCATTCCATTCTAGTACCTCACTCGTTATGCGGGAAGAGCTTTGCCAGTCCAATTATATGTAAAAAGAGGAAATTAATTCTATTTCACGCCAAACTAATAGTTATTCTAACTGCATACTGTTCTTGGTTCAACTAGATAAAATCCAATGCTTGTGAATCTATTTTCGTAATGGGTTCCCATTGCTTACGTTGTTTTAATATTGATCATAGAGGAGAAACAGCAGTTGTTCGCCTAATGGTATGCGGAATATGTACAAAAAACATCCCCCGGGGTGTCTTCGGTTGATTGAGGATTCGTTCGGTCATCTGCTGCAAGACACTATTTCAGAGTCAATCAATGTATTCCATGTGCTCTGTGTCGAAGCTCTTCGCTGTTTTTGTTTTTCAACTCCCAACGTTCAACTCAATGGACCAATGTCTCAAGAGCATCGAGGGTAGGTACACTGGCATTGCTCTGAACCATTCCGTATCACGCCATAGTTTCTACAATATTTGGACCACCGCACCGAGCAGCGAGAAGAAATGGGCAAGCAAAAACCAGTGGCACTTCATGTGAGCTTTTGCTTGCGGAGGTGCTCGCTATGAAGGGTCAGTTGACTGTATATATGCAAGCAACGTCTTTGGGAGAAGCTACACAACATGGACACACCAGGGCGCGTTTGAATCACATCGTGATCACCGGCCGGCAATTTCCAAAATGGTCTCGTCTTTCATTTTTCACACACTTGGGAATGTTCGGCGAGGTGATAACTGTTGCGCGCCGGTCCTCACCACCGGCTTGACAATATAGCACTCGTATCGCCTCCGTACGCTGTAGCTCATCGCACAGCAGCACTAAACCGAACAGGATCGCACTGATCGCTAGGAAACGATCTACTCTCATTGTGTTCCGTCACACGATTGCTAGGTTCACACAGGCCGGCATAGCTTAACACGACTAGACTAGAACAATCTTTCGGCGATGCAGTATCTCAATGTTAAATTTCATAATTGAAGTTAGAGTGCTGAATAAGATTATGTGAGGATTACTTATCTAGCGCGGTATTGCTATCAGTATTTAATACGTGTGCGTGTCATTTTTTTTTGTGTGATAAAAACTCTTGTCCTTAACTGCAGCAGATCCGACGATAATGCATATGTTGCCTTCCCGGTATGTTACTATCTGCAAAGGCACTATTCTTAAAACGCGATAGTGTTACGGCAGATACCGCGGGTGTCTGTGACTTGACCGTTGCCGCAGCTGCTGCCGGCGAGATTAGGCGACCGTAGTATGTTGGCATTGCTAACGTCGGTGTTGGTCTGTGTTAATGGGCGCCAAAAAATTACTTTAACGCCGCTGGTAGCGGGCACGAGCAGCACCATGGTAAGTAGCAGCAGCACTAGCGCTAATCGACCGAATGCTCTCATGTTGGCGTGCCTGCTACGTTCTCGATTAACACGTTTCGCTTTCACGCCGGACGTACACTTTCGCAACGGAAACGCTGGCCGAGACTGGCGAGCACTGCACGGCACCGCGATGTCACCGGACGGCACAAGGCACACGCACACTACCGCCGACGGCAAAGGAAGATGGTGTGGGTTGGAGCAGCGCAATCGCCTAGCCCATCAATCGACGACACCGAGAGTGCCGATCGAGCTGATAACCGGCCGGGCAGAGCTTCGGTGGATCGAAAATGTTCGACTTGTTGACAGTTTGCGTCTCGTTGTTGTCACGTTCCGGCCGGTAGAAGATAACACGACGTGTGCTGCGCTGCTCTAACGGTACCGCGCTGTCAGCGGCGGCTTGTCGCAACGGTACGCCGCTTATCATCAGCACGACCAGCAGGAGAGGAAGAAGCAATGCAACGCGATGGCGCAACATCGTCTCGTTCGCGAAACGTTTCAAACAAAGCGAACAGAACACTGGTGTCGCGACGCGCACCACACTCGTGCGCTTGCGGGTTAGCGTACTGAATGAGAGCAACGCGCTTTCGCAACGGTTCGCAAACCCATCGGAAGCAAACCATGCTCTTGTTTGCTTTGCATACACCGTACAGCGCTCTGATAAGATAAGAGAACAGGCGAACGATCGTGTACCAAACAATTCGTCGTACCGGTCGAAGCCGAATGGCACAGGGAACGCATACCAACTAGCCTGGTGCCGATACGAATGCACTACCTCACTTACCTTTCACCTGTCAATATGGTCCGCTATCCGGACGGCCCTTGTTTTAAGGCACGCCGACCAGTGACAGTGTGCGTCACGAACGTAGCGCATCACCGTCCGTGCCGTCCGTGTGCGTTATCATCGGGTCGGCCTCCTTGATGATGATGATACTCTTCTCCGGATAGCTGCCATATTTGGTAGCACTGATTGATGGGCGAAATAGGTAGTTGTAGAACGTATTGTCATTCTCGTACACTGGCGTTGGAAAGGTGTTGGGTTCGGTTACGGTCGGTGCTGCCGTGGTCGTACTAGCGTCAGCGAACGCTGATACGGTACTGGACGCACCGGTCCCAGTCGCTCTGGTAGAGTGCAACAACTGTTGGGCAAGGAAGTGATTCACCATCGCGTTGTCGACGGCGTAACGCGACGGATGCGTATCGGTACGGAACACCTCCAGTATCTCCTCCACGTGCAGTTCGGCCGGTTGCGAGGGTTTGCGTGTGCGCAGATACCGTCTGTAGCTGGGCTGGTGCTGTGCCGCACCGAGCGTTACACTGCCTACCGTCAGCAGCAGTAGCAGCAGTATGGATGCGTGTTGCGTGCGGAACCGTCTCATCGCGATGCTGACAGTGGACTAAGATCATAAGACAGTGGCATAAGATCGGGCTTAATGCTTCGCAGTTCCGCAAACACGAAACTAATCACGAAAACGTACTTGACCTTTACGCTTACACTTATCAACGCTAGTGGCTAGCGGTGTACCGTGGGCTATGTAGCGCAATTATGTCCCAATGAATTATACGATGGAGATCGAACAATCGAACTACGGCAGAGGAAGACATTCCGGACGACTCCGTAAGTTGTGCAACGGTTTATATCCCTATCCGCCACGAAAGGCACAGTATCTCTGAAAAATGGATACGATGCGTCACTACTGATAACAAGCGATCATACACGGAAGGAGACACATTGAACGTTTACTTCGGAATGGTGTTTCGCTTTCGAATTGGACATGAACGGATAGTTGCACTGGTATTGGTTATTAGTATACAGAGGTGTAATCAGTAGAAGTAGTAGAGTGGATAGTTACTTCGTTTGTTCGTTCTCTCTCTCTCTCTCTCATTGCAACCTAGATAGATGAAGGCTACTTGCAATGTAAAGATGAATCAATCGTTCAAATTTTTCAATTATTATCCACCGTAAGAATAAGACGCTAATGACTGACTATTGAGTTGGTGTAAGTCGAGAAAGGGCAAACGCTGTGTGAAATATTACAGACTACAATATAATATAACTCTAAGACATCTGATTGTTTTTTTTTTAGTATAAATGAAAAACTTCCATTGGTAGTTGTTTGGCAACGAAATGTATGCTGTTATGCTGCGAATATTGTTACATACTCTAGTGTGGAACATGGAGAGTAGCGTTATCACTATTCTGTCGTTTTCTTGGTGTCAGAAATGCAAAAAAAACGAGCTTTGTTTGGAGGAAATAAATCATTACCAATGGAGATTTAAAGGAATCGAACCATTCCTACCGATTGAGCTAATGTTCTTATTACGAGAGTGCTAAAGGTGTAAACACATTTCGGCATCCAAATTACGCTTTTTTTTCTTTTCTTTGGAGAAGCAAACATTGCGACTGATGTGATGTACCAAGCAAAACTTTATTCATTACCAAACATGATGTGAGCGTGTCTCGTGCGCTCAATGCCATATGCGTACTTGTGTACGGGACGCGTTATCGAAATACTCAGAATCCAGCGATTGCTTTCGGCGCGGTGGTCGTCACGGGCAGTTCCTTGGAATCGCTGCTGAACTTATCACGCAGATAGTCGCGCACGTTCGTGGCGTACTCCTTCGCCTTGGTGGTGCCCTTCTTGACGCCATCCTTCACCTTCACGACGCCTTCCTGTACGCCCTCCTTCACCTTGGTCGAAAGGTCACCGAAAAATCCCTTGACGCGATCGATCGTGCACGGTTGCTCCTCGCTCGAGTCGACCTCGGCCAGATCCAGATGGGAGCGTTGCTCCGGTACGGATTTGGACGTTACTACTACAGCAGCGACGACCAGCAGCACACCAACGGACAGGATCAACTTGGAACCCATATTCAACCGGTAGGACAGAGAATTCGGACAAGACTACTGTCCTGGTACCAGCAGCAAACGCTCTGCGAACTAGCAGGCCTCCGGTCAATGTGCAGCAACGCAAAGAACCTTGACGTTACGGTGACGCGGTAGACGATGGTTTCGGTGCAAACAAGCAAAGCAATAATCACACGCACAAGCAAAAAATGAATAGGAAGCCCCTAAAAAACAGACGGAAACACGGTGTAACGGTCGGGTGGCAAGACCTTCGCTCCGAGGCCGGAGCACGAGCGCGCTAATTACCTTGCACGAGAACAAACTAGCTAGTGTGGCGTCGCGACCCACGATGAATACTGTGCGGCCGAGAGGAACACTGTGCCTCGCGTAGACCCCCGTTCGAACTCATATCATCTTACGCTGGGCGGGTGGGGCGAACGTCTTAACTGCGTCTTGTGCTTGCAGCAAAACGGCCGTAGCGGTGGCGTAGCTTTATTTATTAAATCAACATTGATTGGATGAAACGACAGCGCCGAAGGATGCTGCGCTAGTGGACGCCGTACTAGCCAGCACCGATTGTCCGCTCATCCATGCCCTACGGGCGTACGTCCGTCGCCGGTAATGACGTCGGGCAGCAGCAGTTTATCTGGCTACTGCGACTCAATAATCGAATGCATTGCATTGGCCGTGCAACCGACCAGGGTCATTACCAGGCGACAATGGCTACCGCCAAACAGTCGAAGCATCATTACTACCAGGTGACTGCGCACCAACCAGCATGTGGACACGTTCGAATCGTTAAAACTGTATTAAAAGTCGTCTAATTAGCCCGAGTCCCGACACTGGTGGAAAGGTACGCCGTGAAGCGATAATGGCTGACAAGCGCAAACAGCGAACAGAGGGAACCCGTTTTCTACCCGTACTTCGCACAGCACACGCTCTCCGTACTCAGCATCCAGTTTTCAACAGCAACGTGACATCATGCAACAGCATTTAATCAGCTCGAAGTACGAGATCAGCTATTGACCGACTGACTGAGTAGGCGAAGCGATACAGGAGCATACAGATACTGGTTGACTCGTTCAGCATATTATTGAACCGTGCGGAAGAACAGGTGTCTAACAGTTTAGACATTTCTGGGATTTCCTTGACTTTAGCAAGTCACGGCAGAATAGCCTCTCGGCTGAAAGGTCTAGCAAACGGCAGCACATCTTGCAGCTGTCTAAGATGTCGGTACGGCATCGTCCGTACATGGAATGGTACAGAGCCAGTTGAACGAGTCAGACAACACCACCATCTCGGTGAGCATGCCAGGCAGGGAACCGTCGCAAAACCCCCTGCAAAATGGTCGCATTAATAGCTCCATTACGGTTATTGGCAGGTGCTTCAGTTGTTCTATACCTACACCTGCTCATGCCTGTCCGGAAATGAGCAACTTCGCTTTGGTCCATTCACTACCACACGGCTAGCGTCTAACCGTGGTCGCAAATAATTCGCACATGCTTACCACATATGTCTTGACATTTGCTTTGGTTCTCTCACTATCTCTCTCTCTCTCTTGTTAGTTCTCCGCATTTCTCGCATACGCTTCTTTCAGCCCATCTGACGTATCTATCAACTGGTATTGCACATTATCCACACCAATTGTTCCGTTTGCTAATCAAATCAAATTTATTTTCTTCGCTTGCTTCCTCTGACTCACAAACACGCGGTCTCACGGTGCGCCATTGCCTTGGATTGGACGCTTACTCCCCTCCCTCCTCTCTTCTTTCCCTTTCACCCATCACCCTCCCCAACCCCCCACCCACCCTTCGTTCTTTTTAGCCATTGTACCTTCGCGCGGGGTCTTTGCGTCCTACAGCGATGCTCGTAAGTGGTCCGGCTTTTGTAAACGTATATGTATATGTGCGTGTGTGTGTCCTGTGTGTTTGATGGTGTGCGTTTGCGTGCATAGAGCTCATTCAACCGTGCACGGGCGTTGAGTGGCGTGTGGCGAAACGCGCGGGCAACCGCGGACATTAACGGTAATAGAATTAAATTAAAAAATCACACTTCCTAACGAAATGGCGCACGGGGCGTACAGTGTGGTGGGCGGAAACCACATCGCGCCCCTCTCCCAGCGGGCGGTTCCACCCCCACCCCCCTCCCCTTCTCCCCGTGATGGGTATGTGGTGGGTGGGTTTAGCTTCTTCTTCTTCTTCTTCTTTTGTAGGCGGCGGAAAAGGGGAAATCCGGGGGGTGGGGGGTTGGGGGAAGAGCGGTGGGTTTTTTTTAGGAAGTGGATGAAATGTGTACGGGGTGATGTGGGCGCGGGTCGGCCGACGCTCAGAACACATTTCGACACTTCCCGTTGACCACCTCCTGGCCGCTTTTGCACGCCAGCGGACCGGCGATGATGAACCGGTTGTCGACCGCGACCGTCGTCGTGACCGGCGACTCGGTGACGTCCCGCTCGTCCTCGCTGCCGTCGAGCGGCTTCACCGCGGTGTAGTCCTTGTCGTTGAAGAAGATCCGCTCGTCGTCGTCGTCGTCGTTCGGTACGATGCGGGCCGGCTCGTTCGACACGCCGACCACGCCACCGTGCACGGTCAGCTCGTCCCGGGTGTCGGTGGCGGACGGCAAGCCGCCGGTCGCGGCACTGATTGCAGGACGTTCGGTTGATGGTGTGACCGAGGTGAGTGCCGCGGCGGTCGATGTCGGGCCGGGCCCGGCACCGGTCTGCGCGTGCTCGTCGTCGTGCGGCGGCGTCCCGGGCGTGGACGGCTCCGTACCGGCACCGGTCAGCTTGCTGCGCACGTAATCGTACCCTTGCAGCACACCGTCCTTCACCGAGCTGGCCGCATGTTCGAGGCTTTCCTTCATCTTGGCCGTGCCGTGCTTGAAGGCGGACGTGAAGTCATCGAGAAACCGGGACATCTTGCTCGTTTCGGTCGAGCTCGTCACCTCGGTGCCCTTGGTCGGCAGGATCGCGTCCAGCGCGGACGCAGCGTCCGTTGCGGTCGGTACCGGCAGCGGGTTGTGTACCGTCACCGTCTCGATCGGTGTCGTGTGGGCAACGTTCGCTAGGCAGCACACTAGCGCCCCTACACAAAGCCACAAAGCCAGCCGGGAAGCCATTTGCAAAACCGTCTCTCGCTAAAAGCACTGCGCGTACAGAACAACTGACAAACAAACAAACAAACAAACAAACAAACTGCTTGCTGCTTCCTGGGTTTGGTATCGACTGATGCGTCCGTTTAAATGTCGTGTCGCTTTGCACACCAACAGCACCAGGAGCGACACTTTCTAATCAAAACAACAGCGCACGAAACGCAGATGGGATAAAAAAAAACAACGCGTCACAACACGGCACGGCTGACGACCGCCTTCTCGAAGCACCGGCACACGAATGACGACCAAGCGCGGCGCACAGTATCCCGAAAGCCACGAAAATGATGCAGCTGGCTGGAAGCACAGCCTGGAACTGGCCGCCTCATTACCTTGCGGACCTGCCGTGTTACGGAGCACGGGCGCCGTCACTGCCGACCGATCGCTGCGTAGGCGCGATGATCCACTGGCACGATCCACTCACACAGCGACGGCGGCACGGTACGGCGATCGTGAGTAATCCACACCTGCAGTGATGCAAATCACTCACACACACACACACACACACACAAGCGCCCGGGAACCTGTTGCTGTATCATTGTCTGTCGCCGTCTAAGCAGTGTTGGTGCCGCGCGTACACCTCCATTGTTTGACGTCTGATCACGAACGCAAGATTATTTGATGAGAAGCGAAGCTGTGTTTTTCTCGTTTTTTTTTTTTGCTTTTGTTATGTACACCACGATACTGCCGGAAGGTTTTGCGTACCGGACATTGGTCGCGGAAGTTGGAAGAGGTCACGAATTTCTGACCAAGACAGGTTCACCCGACCAGGTTGCCAAAACCGCCAATACTAACGGTATGAAAACCGGTTTTTGTGTGTGTGTGTTTTTTTGTTTTTTTATCACCCCCACACCAACCCCCTCCCCCCCCGCCATGCATGGAAAGAACCTTTTTAAGGTACTTCATTTCTTGCAGCTGCGAGGAACTGCCACACGAGAGGCGACAGTGCGTTTGCTATCCTGCAGCCCGGAGTAATGGACGCTGGGCGCCATCTTTTTGTTTTGGAGTTTGGTTTTTTGTTTCTTTGTAAGACGACGACAAAACAAACAAACAAACAAACAGCATGCCAAGCTGCAAGCCTGTCGTTTGCTTTTGTCATCGAATATGAAAGGCGAGGGCAAAAGTGTGAACATTGCGAAAGAAACACCATTGCGCTTCGGCAAGCCAAACTGTCTCGCGGCCAGACCTCCAGCAAGCGTATCACGGTCAATTACATTGATTGTCTCGATAGCTAACGAAGGAAAGAAAAGACGGTTTCGCCACCGGATTTGGATGCTGCTCACTTACGGATTAAGGAACGTGGCCCGAGACGGGCACATTTTATTGGAACCCGGTGCGGGCACGGTTGGGTGCTGATTGCAGCGGCAACCAGTTCGTTGACGTTGATGTCCAGGCACGATCGTGTTCATATGCGTACGGTTTGGTCGGATGGGAAGCTGTTGCAATGTCCGGGACGTTCGGCCATTACCCAAGGACACCCCTGACGCCCGCCACCAGCGGTAAACCCTTCTGTGCCGCATTGGCAACGCGCCGACCGGCACCTTGCTGTGGGAGGGGGGGCAAACAAACAACATTAGTCACCGGTCACCCGGCAGCAAACGTACCCCTTTCTATGGCGTACCACTTTCTTCAGGAACTTCTTGAACCGGCGCCCTTCGCTCTCACCGAGGCAGACAGCCATCAGCACCAGCGCAACGAGAAAGATCAGCTTGAAATTCATGGTGCTGTTTCGCTGTGTAAAGGGCAATCTACACGGAAGGATGCGACCGTTGGTAATGACTTGCGGCCACCGTCACAGCCATGATTTTATAGCCCATTCGGGAACGAGAAGCTTGTAAAAGGGGAATTCTTCGCGACACGACACGACACTCTATTTACTGAGCGCAAGTACATTAAGTTGATAAGTTGAATAAGGCGGCAACGGCACCGAGTTCAAGTGTCAGTTGGTTTGTTGAGTTTGGCTAATATTTTCCCACAGTGCTAACATGCCTAACATGCGCACCTGCAACGTTGCTTCACCTTTCGTGTACGGAAAGAATGGGAACAAGTTCTATGCAAATATGAACAGTTTGCTCAAAACAGTTGTTGATAATTTGATTAAATGTAATGTCTAGACCATTATGGAGTTTATGGACCTTTTTTTGGAACTTTATGCTTTTGACATGCGAATATTTTGCCCGGAGGAATCTTCCGATATTAATATAGCGTTAATGGATGATAATAACCTGCAAGGGTAATAAGCGAGTAATTGGAGAGCCTTCATTAGGAACAATAACTTTAGCGTGTAATAAACCTTTTAAGCAGTGATTTGCTGTAAAACACTTGGTAAGCTCGTGCCTGACAGTAATTGTGCTCACTAATGAGGATACTGAACATAAAGTGCAACAGCATTATTAAAACATTATTCAAACTTTACTTTACTATCTATTTACTAGCATATTTAACGCTGCTAATTAATAGCAATAAAAGAAAATAAATGACAAAACAGCCCCTAATAAGTGTGCATAAATGGCTTTTTTTTTTGTGTGTGCTGTAGAAAACAAAACTCTCAATCGTTCTAACAACACACGTTTGGTTGTGACAACGATTTATTATAATGTCTGTTGCCTTTAACATAAGCTTAAAGAGATCTCAAATTTAAACTCAAGCCCGTTTCGTCAGCCCCCGCTGGATTCACATTTAGTACGAAAGGGAATGGTTTTAGTGGTGTTTCGTTACACCGAAACACAGCCGGGAAAAGGAGTCCCAAACAGAGGCCGGTCAAACATTCACCGATCAGATCGAAAGTAGCTTGACTAGTAGGCACGCGTTAACAAGTGTTAGTGTGTTGCTTCCTCAGCCGAATGAAGGTTTGGGACAGTAAAACACACACAGAAAAAAAAAGCCAGTACCGTTAGCTGCTGTCGGCGGTTCGGCACGTACAGATAAAACTCTTCTGCTGACCTGGTAAGTGATTTTCGTGGTGTGATATTCGTTTTGTTATTCTTTCGGGACAGTTTTCATTCTAGGTGGTTATAAATTGAGACAATTGCCATGCCATCCACAGTATAAACGGTTTTGTACAAGGTCTGGCACACAACAGCAAAATGGGGTCACATAGATCGACGGTTCAACGGTGGTAAGGTAAACAAAAAAGCACGCGTGACGAAATCAATCTCTAATGCCGAATCTTGCCGAGTATGCAAAGATGAGCGAGAGCGAGAGAGCGAGAGAGAGAGAGAGAGATTAGTCGCACGATCGAAAGAGTAGCAAGATGTCCGTAGCAAGATGCTTGCGTTGCTGTGAGATGTGATGGACTGATAAGGGAGAAGCTGTCGTGAAAGGTAAGGCCATGATTTGATTTGAATCACATTTTAATTTATTAAAGCAAATTGCTGCTTTATCTTCACAGATGCGTTCACAGGTGCATTCACAATGATCCGAGACGTTGTCTTATGTGCTATACTGCTGTCTTCTGTGGTTCTTTCTAACCGAGCGCTTTGACACCTGCCACCACCGGTAGTGCCTTCTCAGCCGCCTTGAACACACGCTTGCCGGCTCCCTCCTACAGCAAACAGTGATGCAACGTGCAATGGTAAGAACAGATTAGAATGCACACACATACACACAAACACAAACACACACACACAACCATTCATACTTACAATCTTCTTTCCCAGCTTCTTCAGGCGTCCCGCTTCCGTCTGACCGCAGAGCAGCAGTGCCGCCAGTACGACAAAGATGAAGATCTTGGTGAAGTTCATTGTTGGTGCGGTTCGGTTTCGGTTGTTTGGTTGATTGGTTGAAAAAGTTGTTTGCTGGTGGAACACTCGGTGCCGACTGATGATACCGTTGCATCGAACAGTGCGATTTTATATACCCTCCATTCCAATCATCGAACTTTACGCAGAGCTGCCGGAATGTCGGAAATGGGAATCCCCCGATTGGCCGCCACGTAGGGACGCATGTAGCTTTGTTTTATGCTCAAAGTCCCCTTTTCCCGGTGCGCCCTGAATCGCCCGGGGAGTTCCCCTGAAAAAGGTTGAAAAAGGGTACTTTTCGCACCGTCCTAGGTAAGCAACCGCATGCGAAAGTTCAAAAGGACAGAGATTGAAACAGGAAGAAACAAACAAAAGCAGGAAACAGGAAAAAAAAGCATGCATGTAGATGGGCTCCTTTGTGGCTGAGTGCAGATATCACCCGCACTTTGCAGAAAGGTTCTTGTATCGTTTATCTTATCGGTGTGAACTGGTTGCACAATTCGTACACAGCCGAACCGAAGAAAGTATCCATGTTTATTGTTTTCTCTTTACTCGAGACAATGCAGGTGTAAACAACGTGTGATATTGTTTAGATACACTTTAACCAACCGATCGATAGACTCTATCGACTCTTATAGGAAAAAACACGACTTCCTGCCAAGCATTTAATTTTAAACACGTTCAACCGATTTTAAGCAACGAAATTCTTCGATCGAGCAGCCAACAAAAAAAAAAAACAAAACAAAGAAAAAAAACACCCGATTATTAATGTGTCTGATTATCATGCGCGCACGGTATAATCATTCCCGTTTCTTATGTTCTCATTCTTACGCAGCTGGTATAATGCCCGATGCGCAAAGAAGTAAGAACGGGGAATTCCCGTCCATAATGGCACGGCGTTAGATGCGTTGCTCTCGGTGCGATGTTAACATCCATCGCACAAGGCAAACATAAACGTCCCAGTCGGCAGACGCCGGTAAACAGTAACGTCTTCCGAACATCGACCAGACAAATCTGCACCACCTGGAGCGCTTCCGTGGACCGGGGGATTTCCCGCGGGCATTATACTTGACGGTGCACTTTCGCTGAACTGTACCGATCGCTTTAAAAAGCTTTCACTGAGGCTGTGTGATGCATCAGTAGCGCTTGAGATCTCTCAACGTGTGGAGCGACAACGACTCTACTTCCAGCATCGGCCCGAAACCCCAAACATAAACAACCTGTCAACGATGAACTTCACGAAGCTGTTCATTCTGGTGGCGATCGCTGTGCTTGTGGTCGTTGGTGTACAGCCCGCGGATGGTGCACCTCGTTGGAAGTTCGGCAAGCGGTTGGTAAGAGAATTCGTCTATATATATATTTTTTTTTTGGGATGGCAGAATTTTAACTAAGATAAAAGCCATTTTTTCTAATCGTGCACTGTTTTTTTTTATGCTTTTGCAGGAAAAGCTTGGACGTAATGTGTTCCGGGCGGCTAAGAAAGCGCTGCCAGTCATCGCCGGCTACAAGGCCCTCGGATAGATGAAACACCTTCCCGATCTCGATGAACCGCCCAGATGCAGAACGAACGCTAGCTGATGAAGAATTACGGACACACGCAGAGGAATTGCTCGGCTTGCTAATGGCATCCATTAACAAATGTTTCACTGATCAACCAAGCTCAGTGAATGTACACCTAAGACTGAGGGATCTAACTTTAATCGGGTCAGATAGTTGCAGGTGGCTTTAACGGCTACATGTAAACATTGGCTTACTGTCCACGGTCTACTGCTTTACAGTATTATTATTTTGTGTTTTGCTTTCTTTGTATACCAGAGTATTAATAAACTGCAAAATGTCTTCAAAAAATTGCCCAATCGCCATTCCGTCCGGTAGCCTTGCACAGTAATAACGCGCGCAAAATTGTGCGAAAATGGAAAATTGAAAAACCTTCTCAAGTTCAGCGGACTAATAAAGACTCGTTGGTGTGTCGGCATTGGAGTCGGTGACGAAACTGTCAGCCACGCCAATGTCAAAGCAGGCGAGAGGTGCGAAGAAGGCGACCCGAACACCGCAGCAATAGGAACGTGCGAACGTGCGAGATAGTGAAGATGAGTCAATGTGTGGTATTTCAGATGCTTCGCAATGCCACCCGGGGCCCGCTAACCTTGATGCACGGTGGTTGGACCGATCGGTCAACATTTCGCCATCCTGCGTTCGGCATCGGCGTCAACATGCCCGGTCCCACCGGTGAAATGTAAACATCGGTGCGTGTATGTGTACACCTGTATGTGGTCGAAAAGCTTTGCCAGACGTTTTATTGCGATTGCGAACGTTCGACGGTGTCCACCGTGGCGGAACGGATTGCTCACTGCACCGATGTGCCGTGTGGCACTCTTATCTGCCTGGTGGCAAAACTGTATGTCTACCTATGCTCAGATTACACGATCTATTACACCTAATTACAACACCAGCTAGAATAGGAGCGCAACATCAAGTTGCAAAGAAACCTTTCTGTTTGTTTGTTTTCTACCCGTGGATGCTTACTTACCGTCACGTTACACGCTATATTACAGACAAACACGTACGCTTACACCTGCTCTACGAGCTCTGCGCTCTGCGAGTCTCGCGAAATGTTTGCTCTAATGTACCTACCTACTATGCTCAGGTCAAGTTCTAGCTAAGCCTATATCTTAATCTTAACAAATGGAAATTGGAAATGTGGGTAGCTGCTGCTGCTGCTGCTAGGTTAAGGCACTGCCGTCCTAACCTTCGGCAGATGGGGATAATTTCTGCTACCCGGGAAGGGCGCTGTTGTGCACTGGTATTACGCATTCCAAGAAAAAGGGACGAGATTGCATCATTATCACAGTGAAGAATGCGCACGCACGGGAACGGATGATTCGGTAGGCACATCCTAAGGCTTCTTCTTAAGATCTGCATTTACCTCCACCGTCAGGTTGACATTGATCGGGCCGGCCGTTTTGTTGCGCGGTGGGAACGCTGAGTTCTTCAACTCCCGCTTGTAGTCGTCGATGTTGTACTTTGTTTGCTGGGGAACAATAACACACAGCAGCGTAAAGCGATTACATTGACATTGTTTGGGGTCGGGTGAGCAATCCAAAAAGTATTAAAAAAAAAATGGCAACAAAAAGAACTCACGTTCCATGCGTCGTTCCATTCGAGTCGAAACAGTTTCTGGAGCCCGCGGTAGTTGCGGTTCAGGATGCGCCCAAGCTCTGCACGCGAGATGCGATATTTTGGTGTGGTACTGGTGGCTGGATCCGGTGTAGTGGACGTCGTGCGAGGCTGATAAAGCGGAGGACATTAGCATGAGTGTGTAGTCCGGGCGCACTGTTCCACCACCTATTTCGCGCTACTTACATCCGGCGTTGTGGTGGTGAAGGTGTCCGTGAACTCGTTGCTAAGCAGATCGTAAACATTCTTCAGCGTGTAGGTGGTGTCATTGTACTGCTGGTACAGCAACGAACCGAGGTGTGTTATCTTGTGAAAGAAGCCCAATGCACGCGGCTGCCGTGAGTGCTGCAAATGGAATGGAATGTTTGCGGGGAGGGGTGGGAGGAAGCAAATAAGTAGCACATCTTCAGCACCGAATATCCAGACGACCCTCACGCACAAAAACACACACACTTACTGGCTTATGAGCGGGATCCACATCCGTACTGATGGCACCAGCCGCCAGCAGGAACACTACGAATGCAACCTT
The DNA here is from genome assembly GCA_018908115.1 of Anopheles rivulorum. Classification (NCBI taxonomy): domain Eukaryota; kingdom Metazoa; phylum Arthropoda; class Insecta; order Diptera; family Culicidae; genus Anopheles; species Anopheles rivulorum. The sequence continues at coordinate 5,621,234 of CM032179.1, forward strand.
CCCGGGGCTCCAACGCGTGGCAAACATTCTCGGTCTGGATGGCGCTGGAATTGAGATATAGCGGCATCAGCAACAGTGGAGCAAAGTTCTGTTTGATTGTGCTGCTGCGTGATTGGGTGATGCGATGCGGTTGAGGTTGTACACCGTGGACACTAGAACGCTGAACCGATGTGCAGGGACGCGCTGAAAACACTGGACTCGCTGCGGCGGTCCACGAACCACACTTCCTTCTCTCGTCGGATGGCATTCGAATGCGACCTTGTTCGAAGCCGTACCCGACGCTGGTGTGCTTCCTCGATCCAGTTTTGCTGGTCTTACTGCACGCGGCGTGCAGGCAGGGCAAAACACTGTGTCACCACCATCTCNAAAAAAAATGGCAACAAAAAGAACTCACGTTCCATGCGTCGTTCCATTCGAGTCGAAACAGTTTCTGGAGCCCGCGGTAGTTGCGGTTCAGGATGCGCCCAAGCTCTGCACGCGAGATGCGATATTTTGGTGTGGTACTGGTGGCCGGATCCGGTGTAGTGGACGTCGTGCGAGGCTGATAAAGCGGAGGACATTAGCATGAGTCTGTAGTCCGGGCGCACTGTTCCACCACCTGTTTCGCGCTACTTACATCCGGCGTTGTGGTGGTGAAGGTGTCCGTGAACTCGTTGCTAAGCAGATCGTAAACATTCTTCAGCGTGTAGGTGGTGTCATTGTACTGCTGGTACAGCAACGAACCGAGGTGTGTTATCTTGTGAAAGAAGCCCAAAGCACGCGGCTGCCGTGAGTGCTGCAAATGGAATGGAATGTTGGGGGGCGGGGTGGGAGGAAGCAAATAAGTAGCACATCTTCAGCACCGAATATCCAGACGACCCTCACGCACAAAAACACACACACACACACACTTACTGGCTTATGAGCGGGATCCACATCCGTACTGATGGCACCAGCCGCCAGCAGGAACACTACGAATGCAACCTTCCCGGGGCTCCAACGCGTGGCAAACATTCTCGGTCTGGATGGCGCTGGAATTGAGATATAGCGGCATCAGCAACAGTGGAGCAAAGTTCTGTTTGATTGTGCTGCTGCGTGATTGGGTGATGCGATGCGGTTGAGGTTGTACACCGTGGACACTAGAACGCTGAACCGATGTGCAGGGACGCGCTGAAAACACTGGACTCGCTGCGGCGGTCCACGAACCACACTTCCTTCTCTCGTCGGATGGCATTCGAATGCGACCTTGTTCGAAGCCGTACCCGACGCTGGTGTGCTTCCTCGATCCAGTTTTGCTGGTCTTACTGCACGCGGCGTGCAGGCAGGGCAAAACACTGTGTCACCACCATCTCCCCCCCCCTCTCCCTCTCATCTCCCCTCTTCCACCTCTTCTCTTTCCTTCCTCACAGCATCACCACTACCCTTCATCCTTGCTGGATGAAGGTCGCCCTAGTTGATGCAGCAGACCGCCTTACCAGAGCGAATGGTAACCGCAGAGAATGGTAAACTCACCGGGATTTCATTAAGGTATGTTTATATCATTTAAAAAAAAATACAAAACCTCCAAACGCAACAGGCCAACAGTTTACTACGCGTGCGGGCACCTGCGCGCATCGTGATGCAATATGTGGGGACCGTGCGCGACCTTGCGAGATATTACAAGAAGTAAAAGTAAACACACGGAGCACCAAACCAGGCAAAGGGGCCCAGATCTCGGACGCGAACCACGCACCAATCAGAAGTAAAGAGAAAAAAAAACACTCACTGGAAGCACTGGGAAACAAATATGCAGTAGTAGTACACGCGTTTCCGGTGCAAGTATACGCGCCGGAACTCTGCTGGAAGGGACTCGCAAAAAACCAACCTGCTTGGTGGAAGCGTTCTGCTCAGTAAAGTGTACCAGTACGCGTCGCTAGCACTGACCGGGATAGTGGTGACGGCCACCACATTTGGCGTGGTGTATCGCTCGAACAGCTGCTGACTAACTAATGTCTAAGCGCCAGCGGTGAGATGTATCAGCGCATGGGGACGGCTGCTAGATCGCGTCCTACCGTGCACCGTTCGCCGTACCGTGGTCGTGGTGCCGAGAGAAGGGATAGAGGCCACCGTTCGCTCGGGTCGATTCACCGTCCAGGGCAGGGCTGTCCGTCCATCTCGTGGCGGGGACCCGTGGCACCGTGGTGGTGACAGGGCGTTGGACGGCATCGTACCGCTCTAGCCATTGTTTGCTGCGTGGTGTGAAAACCGAACCATCGATCGAGCATGTGCGGGAGATGCAGTGAACGTAGCCGAGCGGATTACTACACTGGCAGCATCGGCAGCAGGACGGCATTTCGGCAAGGGCTTCGATGTCGACATGCAGCTCGCTGCGAAATGTCCGCTTCGATAGAGCGTTGGCTTTTCTTTATTTATTTTTTATTTTTTGAGGTCGACTCCGGTCAGCTGAGCTTTAGTACTGGACTCGGTGCACTAAACGGAGCGTTCAAAATAAAAAATGCCCCCCCCCTCCCCCCCCAAAAAAAAAGCCAAACAAACCAAGCAGATTAAGCGTGCTTCAGCGTCCCCATTGACATCGATATTGCAAAGCCCAGTTTCAACAACGTGCGGATCCGGTGATACTCCTTCCTCCGTGTTACGGCACATCCCATTGGTCCTACTCCTACCAAGGCTCACGAGATCACGATCGAACCTCCCCGGTGCGCACCATCCTTGTCTGGTTCGTTTCGTAACTTCCCCCAACAGCCACGACCTTGACTCGTTTTGTCTTTCACTTAGCTCTCTTACCAACTTAGCTCAACCGGTGCGTGCGCTTGCTCTCGCGGGAGGGCATCCATTGTGCAGGCGACGTTTGTTTACCCGCGCAAACGCAAACCGCATCTAGCGGGCGAGGTTCGTTCACATTGCCGTTTACAATGCTTTCATGTTCGAACCGCTCCGCTCAGCGTAGCGTATTGTTTTGGTTGGGATTTTTACATTTTATTTTCATGTTTCACGGCGTGTAGTAGTGATCCACTAATCTCGATGCGATTTGGTCGGCTATCAGCGTTTGACAGATGACAGCAAGGAACAACATGGCGCTCAACAAGATGGCGTGTACTAAATCGCTACGGCATCGGGGCTAATGCTATACTTGAAAAACTTGCTGACACCGTCGAGCAAAAGCTCGTTCGCCTGCTGGTGGTAGGGAAAAATAAAACAGGTTAACCAGATGCGATAAAGGTTACCGGGTGGACGCAGCAGCATCCCTTCTCCGTTGTTGTCCGTTTTTTTTGGTGACCAGTGCGCACATTCGCACTGTTTTGTGCAGGCGTACCGAAGACGCAAACCGAAAACTGGCCATAATTCTATTGACTTTATAGGCCCCCTGGCGGCAAGGTGGCACGGTACAGTCAAGCGCACAAAATCCATTCGGTGTAGCCTTCTTTTCTTGTGCCCTCGTGCACATAATTCTCCCATTAAGCGGGGTGCATTACATGTTGCTTTTTTTTTGGTTTTTTTCCTCCCCACGTTTGGCTGTACGATCTTTTTAGTCAAGCAAGCAATAAATCATCCCATTACCATGGTACGGTGCCACGCTCTAGGTTGACGTTGACGATGGCGGTGGTATGGTTTGCTGTTTTTTTTTTGCTTATTTTGGTTTTGTTTTTTTGGTTTAGTTAATTTTAAACTTGAAAACTGAGCTTTTCCTTGACAGGCAGCCGGGGCAGGCGAGCATAAAACCGACGCCAAATCGGCACTCGGAAATGCCCTTCGTCCGCACCTGGCATTGTGTGTGTTTGACGGTGAATTATTTCATCCTGCGTTCCGTTGCGCGCGAAGGTGAAGGTCGTCAATGCAATGGCACTGGCGGTGCTTTCCAATCAGCAAGGCAACGTAGCCTGAAATAGTTCAAAAGGGTGTGGAGCAGTTGCTGACGCACCAGGAAATGCAATGCACCTGTTAGAAAAGCGCAGCACGTGTTTGGAGCGGACACTCGTTTGCATCGCGGCTGCTTCCACGGTGCGATGGGAAGTAACATTTCCTCGCAATTTACAGCGATTGCGTGCGCACCAAACAGCGAAGAACAAAAACCCTTTTGCCCTTGGGTTCTAAGTCTCGCCAAACGCTTGGACTTCCACCATTGTATGTTGTATGCTGTGGGAGCCCGGTTGCGATCAGCGGCGGCTAGCGAGCGATGATCGCTGCCACTCATCCCCTGCCAAAGCAAAAAAGGGGTAGCCTGTTGTGGATGCGTGCGTAAAGTGACCGTAACGGGCCGGCTAGCGGCAGATGTAATCGTTCATGTCGGTAGAATGCTGGCAACGTTCGCAACGTTCGCGACGTTACCGAACCGTCCACAGCCAGCGGCACCTACGCAATGTGAAGGTTGCGCTAATGCGCGTAACACGAAGCAAACCAGGAAGAGACGAAACACTCGATAGAATGGTACAGCAATAACATTTATTCGCACAACAACAACAACAACAAGCACAGCAAACGAAAGTGTTTCATCTTACAGGCTAACGCGGTGTGCGCAAACGGCACACGAACTTACTTAAACAGCGGGCAGCAATTGCACGTATGCCCGCACACCCTAGTGTTTGGGTGGCATCTTGCCCATCGTCACGCAGCGCCGTCCATTGTACACCTTGCCCGCCGGACAGTCGGGCATCTTGAGGTTGTGCGGGTTGATCGGTGCAACAGGTGCGAGCGGTTCGCGCTGCTGCTTCTTCTGGTCGCGGGCCAGCTTACGGTCCACGCGCTTCTGCTCCTGCTCCATCTTGATCTCCTTCGAGCGTGTCCGCACCTGCTGCACCGCCTGGTCGACGCGCTGCCGGAGCGTGGTACTGCTGGTGGTTTTGGTCGTGGTTACCGTCGTCTTCTTCGCGATGAGGGACCGCCCCAGGTGGGTGTCCACCAGCGGGTGCGCCTTCGGTGGCCGACCGCTAGCGACCGACTGCTGTTCGGCGGAGGTACCATCGGAGTGGGTGGATTTGTGGACACGCGTTAACCGTGCGCTGGCCCGGCCGAATCCCGGCACCGGGCTGGCCGTGGTCGTTTCGGCGATCAAGAGTGCCAAGAGCAGCACCGTCGCCAGCATGGTGACCATCGTCCACTGCAGTACGTACCGTGCCGGTGCCATATTTGTTTACGGTAGCTGTGATTGATGCTTACTTTTGATTGATGCTCGGTAACACGGTGTCCGCACACAAAACACACGCTGCTTCCCAAGCGAGCAGAGAGCACACAGTGAAAGTCTTTAAACCAGTCGCACGGTTGGCTTGCAACTGAGGCAGGATCACAGTCGGTCAGCCTGTTTTTGGGCACACGCGTACTGCATCCCGGACCGACACTATCTTTGCCGCTCTGTCCGGTTGCAACTTTTCTCGCTTCTCGCTTGTGAACCCGTTCCCGCAGCGAGCAAAACCAAGAAGGAAAAAAAAAAAATAATAAAACGCCTTTAACTGGTTAAGCTCCACCGTGCGGAGCGTGGTCTGCGCGAATCTGGTGAAATGTTGCTTCCTTTTGGGCTTTTGTTTTCGCTTCGTTTGCTACCCCCACCCGGTCTAGGACATCGGCGACATGGCGACCAGCGCACAGACCTTGAAGCGGAAACCGACCCAGAAGAACCTGTTGTGCGCGAATAGCACATTACCTTGCACCAGAAGGACCGAGCGTGACGGAGGCGAACCGAGCGCCCACATTGCATAACAATTCTCCGCCCGGGGACGGGAATCGGGCACTGCAATGGGTGGCCTTGGTTGCAACCGTACCGGTGGTGCTCGCTGTTATTAAACGTACCGCAAGGCCACTGACCCTTAAAGGGGGGAAGTGTCAAAGGGCAGTCGATACGCGCCATCGGCACACCACAGCAACACACTCAGCTGCCGATGAGAGTCCCCATTTTGTCACATCTCCGCATGAAGCACGCGCATCACTCCCGCGACGCTCAATCACTATCGCCATTTTGTTCTCACCATTATGAACGCACGCGGCGAACGGCACGCGGTAATTGTACACGGTATGGTGGTGAGAAGTCTGCTTTAGTGTCAACATTCTCACCCGCGTTGCGGTGAATAATGATGCTTCGCTTACCCACTACATACTGTGTACACTAAAACTACCCACCACAGATGACAGTTCCCATTAGTCCCGCTGCACAGTGGGACGGTACGCTACCAGCTTCGCGCGCAGCATAGCGTTAACATTCCGGCTAAACCGTAAGCATTTGCGTGCCCTCAATTAACCGTGCAGCATGCTATTTAGCTTCGCAGCGACCGGGTGACCTTTGGCAGCGGCCGAAAGGGTTACCATTTTGCCATCCAACCCATCCAATGATGGTCGATGATGGCAGCGGCGCACCGGGCACACCATAACTCCACCAACCGAATCGATTACAAGCTGGTCAGCTCGCTCCGAACACGGTACATCGCCGCTACGCGTCGGCCGTGCCAGGATAGCGGTTGGCTTGGAATTGCATTGCCCAACGGTGCTCGTTAAGAGTGGTGCGCCACTTTATACGCTCCTTGTGGTAGTGCGCCGCGTCTCTGCTTTCGCGGTTGCGAAAAACCAAAAGAAAATGCCCGCCGCAAGCGTTGGCGTTCGGACAATAAATGGAAGAAGCGCAACGGTGGCAAACGCGCCGTAGGCCAGCGAGATGGGAGGCATCGCTGAGCGAAATTTGCAACCGTGTCCAGCCGAACAGCTGGGCCGCCGCCGTGTGACACGGAACGGCACAGCTTACTACTAGCGGTCGGTCACAACACGCTTCTAAAAATAGCGTTGCCCAATTGCAAAACTCGACCGATCGACACATTTCGGGACGGGCATAGTTCGAGTGGGAATCGTTCGGCGGGATCGTATTCCTTTCGGAAACGTTAACGCGCACCTTTCGATTCGTCTCCTGCTGCTAGCTATTATTTAATAAAGCAGTAGACATTTTACAACCGTCCATGCACGCTTTGGCGGGAATGTACGCGAAAGGAAATTGGAATTGAGTTCACGAAACTGAATGAAACACAGCAGGGGAAAAAAAGCAACAACAAAAACGAAACGAAACCGAAAGATAAAGCAACAAAGTTTAACCGAGTGACCAAGTGACCGAGCTGCGGTGCGTGAAAATGCATACAACAACACTTCAACCCGAAAAGCAAGCGCCGCGCGAAAGTGAGAGTGAATGGTACGAACTCTGCAGCAGCGAAAGGAAGCGAGAAAGGAGACCCCGAACGCAGCGAAGCGATGAGAAGCACACACCGCTCTGCCGGGGCTGGAGCTTCTTGTTCGCTTGTTGGTGATTCTTGTTTTTATTTCTTTGCACACATTTTATCGCGTGTGGGTCTTTAAGCGTTGCAGCACTTTTTTTTTCCTTCTACCGTATGTAGAGCGGGTTTCGATTTAGGGTGTAAGCTTAAATGTAAAAAAAGTAAAATAAAATAAATCACCACGCTACACACTGTGCTAATCCGCACATTAATCTAGAAAGGTTGCGAAATTGATTAAGCTGTTTTTACTTGCTTCGTCAGGCCCGATCTACTTCCAATCAGGATCGTTACAAATAATCGTGATGAGGCAAGCCCACGGTGCGCTAGTAGATTAGTGTATGCGTGTGCTTTGTTTTTGTTTTGTTTTACTTTGACAGTTGATGTCGATCGACGGAAATTGTCAACGTGACGTAATGGGTGATTGTTTTTGTTTTGTTCGATGAAGTTTCTTCACCATCCTAATTTACATACTAAACGTTATTAGCTAGCGCAAACAGCTTAGTACATCTTTTAAAATTTCTCCATCCCACTCTGTTTCTCTCTCTCTCTCTCTCTCTCTCTCTCTCTCTCTCTCTCTCTCTCTCTCTTTCTCTCTCTCTCTCTCTTTAGCTCTATTTCGTTTGAGTCTCTCTTTGTCTTTGTTGATCGCTTTTATTGTTAGTTCACCCTCGCCCAAACATTGCTGTACAAACAAACAAAACGAAAATTAAAAAAAAAGCTCTCTTTTACGCGTGTCCTTCACGCTGCGAGGTACGGTAGGTGAATAAATTGACATAATTGGATTAATAGATGTTTTCAATGACCACCACCAGCCACAGTCCACCTCGCACCGTCCACCGTGCTGTCCGTTTCACCGTGCCGTAATTACATCGCTTCACGTAACAGACACTGACACTGACTGCCGTATGCGTTTGATTAGTTTGACAGGCGTGTAGACTTGCACGCCCGTGCGTTATGCGATACGATTCGTACCGTCTTCGCCGGGTGAATCGAATCATGTCCTTCTGCCTTACCTGCCACTTTTTATCTTTGCTGGCAGGCTTTGGTTTGGCGAATAAATTCCACTGGTTGATCGGGCTACTGGCACGGCACATTACATAGCGTCCGCCTGGTAGAATGTCAAATTCGGTACGAACTTGATCTTGCGCCCGGCGCCATGTTGCTTTTGCACAATAATGGCGGCGGTCCGTGACGATTGATTTCTCCGGTTGATTGTACTGAATCGGTGGTTGGTGGAATGTATATATTCACCCCCCCTTTATTGGCTAGAACTTAACCGTTCGGAATGAAAAGCCCTCTTGCCGGTGCCGGTGCCTACAGCCGAGTGTAGGATGGAATTCCTAGAAGGCGGAATGGTGCAATCGCGCGATCGGCGATTGCACACAGCACGCGGCCACGTTTTGATGGATTTCGTTTTTCGGTGGTTTGTTCATTGCGCAATGCGTGAAGCGTCCCGACGGGTTACTTGCCCAAACTGCTCCAGCCACATCAGAGACAGCGGCAACCTTATCGAGGCGAGCAATTTACATACCGTCTATTTGTGTTTGCTCGATTCACAGACCTGGCCCCACATAGGTCAAGTTTTGTCACATGAAAAAAAAAAAAACAAAAAACCCCCCCGGTATCATCTGGAAGACCTTGCCGTTATGCATAATCTCAGCGACTACGAACGGTCAAGGTGGACCAGACCCAACCGGATCCATCAGGTTCACCCGTTCCGACCACGACAAGCCAACCTCTGGAATGTTGACGCCTTATGCATACCTTGACTGCGTCTACTTGCAGCGTGTTGCGATGTTATAACCAGGACCCGGCCCTATCAGCAGCAGCACATTCTGGCACGAGAATCACCAACCAATTACACACACACACGGACACACTCGCACACAAGACGCGTTTCATTCAACCATCCAACTGTCGCACGGTACACGGCCACACTTGGTGACCCACGGTCCTTCACCCACTGCTTGGTGATAATACACGCCGAAAATTCGTCAAGTGGCCGAGCAAAACAAAAGCAAACCGAAACGTCCAGGAGCAGCGTACGCACTCTTGTTCGCCGCACGGATTAAGCCTGATAGTGCAATTGCACGCGGTTACCACTACGGCACTACGGCACTACAGCAACCACCACAGCCAACGGCACCTTTACGGGTTGCGGTAGTGTGTGCGCTGTAAAACATATGCGCGCGGTTGCGTCGCCCGTAAACATTGCACACCGGCGTATTGGCTCGCGCGTATCGATGAATGGTTCGACGTTGCAGCGTGCGCCCAAGCAGTGTATGTGTGGGTTGGAGTGTGTGTGTGTGTTTTTTTTTGTTATTTGTACGGCTCCCTTCTTCTTTTTTTGTGTGTGTGTGTGTATGTATGTCGCTCGCTCTATCGCCTCTAGCTCCCGTTTGAAACGTTGGCGGCAATCTTGCGTGCGATCGATCTCTCTCTCTCGCTCACTCTCGCGCGCGTGCACCTGTGATCGCAATGTAATTCCTTTGGCGCGTGCTGTACGCTCCTTCCTAGTTGCCTTATTTGTAGACTACCCTTCCCACCAAACAGCAGTGGGAGGGAGAATCACCCACTAAGAATATGCTTGGTTGCTAAATGCTCCCACCCAACGTTTTCCATTGATGCAAGGGAGTGGATGACTGTTGCGGTACACAGTAGATCAGCTATAATCTCCATTCAATTACCTGGTTTTTTGCATCAACATATTTAATAGCTTAAAGAAGAGCATATAAAATGTGATTGCCTTTGGCGAATTTAATTTGCTGGTTCTTTTTTAAGTATAAGTATAAAATCTTAAAGCAATTAAGTATGCCTGATGGAGCGAATTGTTACGCAACGAACATTGCATACCTTTAGGCGGAATCGAAAGACGGTACGCAAGCTTTAAAGCGATTTGTGTGTGTGAAGCTTTCCGGCGTGGGAATTGTGCAGGGCTTGCAAGCGTGGAACAACGCACAAGTGTTGCGCGTTTTTTAAATAAAAAAAATAAAATAAACAAAAACAAACTTTACAAATTGACTTTTAATTTACGATAACAGAGATGAATTCCATAATGGACGAAAAGAAGTTCCAGTTAAAGCAGCTGTGACTCTCAACCGTACAAATGTAAAACCTTATAAACGGAAACAATCGTGTTAACATATTCCTGGCAATTTTGCATTTAGTTCTCAATCAATACTCAATTCTTGTAAAAAAAAGTTCTAAGCGTAATTATGAAAACCGACATTCATTTATTTATCGCAATTAAAGGAAAAACTGGGAATCAGCACAGCAATAATAGGCAAAACCAATCGCACAAACTGTGTTTCCTTTAGTTGAAAGAAGAGTTTTGATAACGAAATAAATTTATTACCGAATATAAGACAAAAATTAACTAAAAATAAAAACTGTCCCATAGATCAAGCGTAATTCACAAAAAAACGGCGAAAAAGTATACAATATTATAAAAGCGAGCTAAAGCTGTTGCAGTTTACTGCTAGCAACACGCTAAAAGACGAGCTAATAACCACCGTCAGAGATAATTTCCCTTGCAGGCTTCACCACTATTTCAAGGATAATTCTACTAAATGACAATTTAATTCATTTCTGCGTGTCACACCACTCATCAGTATGGCGCCATCCGATAGTGCTGTTGCGTGCGTGCGAAGCTGCCATTTTGTCCAATGTAAGCGAGAAGAAGCACGAAAAGCAAAGAACCAAATTTTTGGCCACGCTGCTATTAGTGTAGTTGTTGCTGTTTTCGGTTGCTTAAATTTATGAGGTCAGCCTGGAAACCAAAAGCCAGCAAGCAGAAGAGAAACAGGAGAAAGAAGAAGCAGCATTATAGAAAAGCGCTTACACACACGGCACAGACAGCCAGAGACCTGTCAGATCGCCCATTATGGGCATAGTAATTTATTTTTCAATTTCACTTCGATTAAACCGGTTTTTGTGTGTGTGTGTGTGTGTGTGTTGTTGTTGCTGCTGTTGTTGTTGCCGTTGTGTTGTGGGACTGGAATGGTTCACTTCTGCTCGTCGGCATTGCGGCATTTATATGTATGAACGGATGAACAAACGTCATATAAAATCGAATAAAGTCATTCGGTGCGCTCACTTTGCGCCTTCGAGCGTCTTATCACGCCGGATACGGTGGAATGAATCCGGCTCATCGCCGGAAAGATTATGTCCAAGGTTGCCAACAGCAATGGTGCGAGGAAAAGACACAACAACTCTTACCGATGTTACCGGTGGTAAATAATAATCGAAAACCCGTGATCGATGGGCCGCAATCGAGGCGATCGTAATGTCGTGCCGACATCGGAGGAAGTATTACGCGACATCACGATTGTTTGGGGGGGTAGGCTTTATTTTTTGTTTGGCCGTGCGTTGATACCGTGACCCTAGGCCGGTGCGTTGCTAATGACAGATTCGAGTCGATCGTTTGACCCGCACAGGATGGAACAGTCTGCTAATGGACGGTTTGCTACATATTTTTGTTTTACTCGGCCTTATGATTGCGGTGCGTGAGTGTGCCCTCGTCTCTGTGTGTGTGTGTGTGTGTGTCTGTGTGTCTGTGTGCATCGAACCACGCGTTATGCTGTAATGGAAGCGCACATTGTGCAACACGTGTACCCAACACCCACCCACCAACGAAACCAGCAGCAGGAAGCACACGATTTGGATGAAAGGGCCTTTCTTTGCGTGATTGCACTGAATTTGCTCGTACGGAATGCATGCGATCGACTGCACGGCTGATTCATTCTGCCCATTTAGGCGGGCGGGCGCTGCATGCGCTTCCTCAAGCGCTAAGGTTCTCAGGCTTGTGCAACATTACATTACAACCTTCTGCTCCGGTGCTCCGGAGAAAGCGTCTGGTGAGAAAGCGAAGCGGAAGAAATGTGGGAAGAAAACACTATGCGAAGGAGCAGAAGTAGAAGTAGTGGGAGGGACGGGCTAAGGGTGGTAAGGGTGCGTGATTTTGTTGCTGTAAAGTGGTGTTGCATTTTCGCAAGACTGTTTACGGAGCGTGAATTTTGCGAATGCGGTGGTTCGGTTTCCTATTTGCGCCGATTCCCGTATGCCTTTGCCTANTATTACGCGACATCACGATTGTTTGGGGGGGTAGGCTTTATTTTTTGTTTGGCCGTGCGTTGATACCGTGACCCTAGGCCGGTGCGTTGCTAATGACAGATTCGAGTCGATCGTTTGACCCGCACAGGATGGAACAGTCTGCTAATGGACGGTTTGCTACATATTTTTGTTTTACTCGGCCTTATGATTGCGGTGCGTGAGTGTGCCCTCGTCTCTGTGTGTGTCTGTGTGCATCGAACCACGCGTTATGCTGTAATGGAAGCGCACATTGTGCAACACGTGTACCCAACACCCACCCACCAACGAAACAAGCAGCAGGAAGCACACGATTTGGATGAAAGGGCCTTTCTTTGCGTGATTGCACTGAATTTGCTCGTACGGAATGCATGCGATCGACTGCACGGCTGATTCATTCTGCCCATTTAGGCGGGCGGGCGCTGCATGCGCTTCCTCAAGCGCTAAGGTTCTCAGGCTTGTGCAACATTACATTACAACCTTCTGCTCCGGTGCTCCGGAGAAAGCGTCTGGTGAGAAAGCGAAGCGGAAGAAATGTGGGAAGAAAACACTATGCGAAGGAGCAGAAGTAGAAGTAGTGGGAGGGACGGGCTAAGGGTGGTAAGGGTGCGTGATTTTGTTGCTGTAAAGTGGTGTTGCATTTTCGCAAGACTGTTTACGGAGCGTGAATTTTGCGAATGAGGGGGTTCGGTTTCCTATTTGCGCCGATTCCCGTATGCCTTTGCCTACATTCGGGCGCAAAGGTGACGAACAAACAGAACCGCCGAAACCTTTTTTGGCCGGTTTCGCGGGATGTTTCTTTGCACGCCCATAAGCGGCAAGTGGATTTCCCCCAGCGGGGTTGGGGGGGGGGGGGATGCGACAGTCGGAAAGCACCTTTTCGTGTACGGTTGGTAAACAAACATAGATCCGTCTTGGTGGTGTCGTCCCCCGGCGCTTTGTGGGCCGCAGCGTGGCAAGCATTCGATTACACGATTCCGGCTGTACTCTTCTCCTCTTACCTCCCCCACCCCACCCCTCCGCTCCCCTTTCCACCCCTCCCCAATTCCATCCACTTACAGCGCTTGCTTTCCGGCGATTACGCTCCGGACTGAGCAACGGCTCACGCTCGAGCAGACAAGACAAAAACAAAAGAAACGGTGAGATAACCACCCGAAATTGCACGTGTCTCGTGCCCGCCCGCACCGTCCGCTCACTTTCTCCGGCCGGTACAACAGTTCCAAACCCTTATCAGTGGCTGGCTGGGCAGAACCGCACTGCCTGCACGGAGCCATGCATCGGCCAACACGCTGCAGCACCACCA
>CM032179.1:5646096-5685372 GCA_018908115.1 Anopheles rivulorum
GACGGCGACAGCGGCAAGGGTACGACCGGCGCACCGTCGCTACGGCTCGGCGAGGACGACGACAGGAACGAGGTGCGCAAGCGGGCGACCGTCACGGTGACGGCGACGGAACCGGCCAACGACCGGATCGATCTGCTCGCGACCGGTGCACCGGTGGACGCGGCAGCAACCGCGACCGCACCGAACCCAACGACCAGCGCTACCGAAACCAATCTGGTATGAGTGCGGGTACAAGTAACAAAACGTGAAAAACAAAAAAACATAACAAAAAACGAAAAAATAGAAAACACTCACACACAACAACAACAACAACAAAAAAAAGGCCCCTAAAACGCATCGCAAAAAGGGCAAACCCATCCCATCTTCAACTCTTTCAACCGTTTTGTAAGCAGCTACGTAGAAACGTTAGCGAGCGCCGTAGAAACGCTCGATGGGTCTTTCCGCTGTCTCTATCACTATCGGCAACTCTCAACCAGGTGCGGAACGCTTTAAAGGCTCTGTATACCTTCCCCACCGGCGCGTGCGATCCGCGGTGCTAGTGGGGTTCCGGGTGGGGAACCATCATTGGGACACTTCCCAGCGAACCGGACTAGGAAGCACACTGTGCGGAACTGTGCCCGGATAAAAAAAAAAGAACAGTGTCCTACCGTATAACACTCGTTTCACATCGTAGCTGGTAGTGAGCGCTCATCGTCAAACTCTGCCGTGTACCGTGCTAGTGTGTAGTGTGCGTGCTATTGCCGTTCCTTTCTCTCTACTCTATACTAGGTTTTATTTTCACACCTTTGCATCATTCTCGCGCTCTCTTTCTCTCTCTCTCTCTCTTTCTCTCTATCTCTGCAAAATACGCAGCAGCTTTGATTGATACTGTTGATGTTGGCTCCATTGTTAGGGCTAAGTTTCATCGGTCACCAGGCTGTGTTTCATGCCTACTCACCCATACCTTAGCAGAGCGGCAAATCATCTTTCTGTGTCGCTACTGTCGCTCCTTCATTCTGCCATCCAGCACTTGCTCGCCTTGTTCGCGTTCCTTCCATCGCTCTTCTATCCCATGCGCTCTCATCGGCTGTCTCATCTGCATCATCCGTAGTACATCTCTGTAGTTCCGTTCTGTATCAACGTTCGTCATCAACACACAAACACATCCATACCCGGTGCACTGTTATCCTTGTAGGTAGTGTTTTGTTTGATTGGATCGTTTTGCGGGTTTGTTTGTTTGTTTTTTTTCTTTTCTTTTCGCGTATCTGCTTCTATCTGCGCACTGTCATCTGTCACAGCACGCAACACATCGAACCGCACACGGTAATGACAGCATGAGTGTGAAACGTACTTGCGGGTGGTGTTGGTAACCAAATACAGCTAGAGCGTAGTAGTAATGACGTGCCGTCAACAAAACGGTTCGCTACAACCGCATACTCTTCTCTCACACCTGTCACGCGTGTTTCGTGTCTCTGTCACGCAGCCGCTACTATACGCACTGTTTTTGCGCTGATGTTTCTTCCTTTTCGCAAACACCATTTCCCCATCTACTACCGTACTACTTCCTACGCTCTTTACTCCTGTTCAACATATATACATATCCTTACTCACCGAAACACACACACACACACATTCTCGCTCTCTTTCTCTCTGTACTCTTCACGCATTCCTTTATCGACCGTTCTAATCTCAGATACTATCTGACTAATATCTGTTTTTACGAATTCATTATCACCCTTCCAAAACATTGTAGTTTGATTTTTTGTTTTGTTAGAGCGATTGTCCATTGCCGGCATTCTATAAGTAGCGATTAGCAATGCATATTTATACATATCAACCGTAATGCAAGAAACGCGAACTGCTTACCAGCTCGCAACAGGGTGTAGCGAAATAATGCACAGGATCTTACAACACTAGCGAAACAGCAAGCAAACAAACAAAAATACAGAAGCTACTAGTAAACCGTACCGAAGCTGCTTACGTTTATTTGGTTGTTTTGTTAGTTTTCGCATGTACAAACAATATGAACTATCGATATGCCCACCATTAACGCCATTCCATCTCTTCATCTCTTCCAACGTGTCGTGCCGCTGTGTGCGTAATACGCCGCCGCATGGAATAAAAAAAAAACCCGCGGGATCGTTTCGTGCCTCTCCTTCCACCACCACCAACCACCCCACCGACTCCAACATTATGCTACACGCTAAATCGAAACCAAAAAACAAAACCCCGAACCCTTTCCAAAAACTCAATCAACATTATCAACCCATCGTACTAAACACCCGTACCGTATATACCAATCATACTCACCATCATCGGGCAAAACTGTACGGCGCAAACCCTTGTTCTTCCCATCCAAACACACTGCCAACAACGTGCAATGCCCGATCGCTTGACGCGCATGTGTGGTGTGGTGGTTGTTTGCCGGTGTGATGTGCCGCAGATCACGACCGACGATAACGCCAACACGCTCGAGACGCTCGATCTGGCCGGTCTGAGCGATACGCTGAATGCGATCCGTGTAGCACGTGCCACCGGTGAGGAGAAGGCCGCCTCGTCCAACGACCAGAACGCGGCCGAATCGTCCGCCAACAGCTCCAGCCTCGACGAGCTGACGCTTGACTCCGAGGGTAACGATGAAGATCGCAACAAGAGGTAGGATATGCGGGCTACCGCACTGTTTGCCACTGCTGATGCTAACCTCACTCTCGATACACTGTTCTCTCTCTCTCTCCCAACAACTAGATTCCTGTCCTTCGGAGGTAGCAGCGGCGGCGGCGGCGGTTCCGGCAACTTCCTGTTCGATATCATTCGTGTAAGTACCCTCCTGCCAATACGTTACAGATGACTTCCTAGCTGTGTAATCTCCCGTAACCGTAACACTGCGTTACTCGTCACAATGCTCATTAGGACACCTCATGCAGATCATGTTGGTAGTACTGCAACTGCACAAGCAAATGAGACACACGCAAGATGGTAGACATGTGGTGAGCAAGACGGCAATGACTGCACGCTTGCGAATGTGCAACAACCTTTAAAACATACCATCTAGCTGTGTATTTCGTAGCGAAGTGTCTAGCCCCATAACCTTAACCTCAAAGTTTCAAACACACAGCAAAAGGTTATTCTGACCCCTAAACCATAAGGTATCAACCAAGACTCAGTAAAGTGACAGCAACGACTGCACGCACGTACATCGATGCACTACTGCCTTAGTGTACCGCACCACCACCACCCCCACTCCCCCCCTCTCTCTGTCTCTCTCTCTCCCTCTCTCGCTCTCTTTCTTTTCCTTATCTGACCACTTACTACCTAAGAACTAGCTCGCAAACCACTACTGCCATCGTAGCATCACCATCTATCCGTAGGAAGGCATCGCGACACCACTTGCTTTGTAGTAGTTTCCCCGTACTATTTGCGACGGTGAAATGTTTTGCCCACAATTAAGCCACGCACACATGCGCAGAAAGCACACACACAAAAACTGAGCGAATAAGACCCGTGAGCGATCGCAACGAGTACGGTAGATCGATGATGATGGTGACGATGGGCGAGTTGTTAGGCTCAGATATCCAAAACCAAACGGTGCTGTGGTGTGACGTCCCGCTTGCTCTACGGTCGCATTTGTAAAAGGCAGCTACAAGAGCAACAAATACAGTAGATCTACCCTAAGCAAAAGCCAAAATCAAAAACAATGAAAACCAAAAACGGCAAAAAAAACCAGTTATAGCATCTGCAATCCCCGAAACTGTGTACTGAACGCATCCACTCGCATATTCCAACACCAGCGGGCAGCGGACCGTGCCGCACGTGCCGCCGGAACCGTGTACCGGGTCGTGGCCGGCACCGAATCGCTGACGACCGCGCTAGAGACCGACGACAGTAATGACGATGGACATTCCACTTCCTCTTCTGCCACCTCTCATAGCCACTCTCCGGTAATTAGACCCTTCAATTAATACCATCAACAAACAAAAACAACAAACACAACCCTCCTACCCCCTCCCCCCCGCCGACTCCCCACTCATCTCGGTACCAACAACGAAACGTTCCCCGTTACCTTCCCGAAACATCTACCAGCTCCTGTAACACCCTCCTGTTTACTACTACCATTCAGTCATTCCCCTGTTAAGCTCCCTGACGAAAAGCAAACAACCCAATCCTCCAAACGTCCTTTCCAAGTCCCTGCTCCTTTCGGTATTTGTGCTCACGTGTGCATGTGTTTTTGGTGTGCCCTTTAAAAGGCTGTTCGGTTCTAGCAGCCGGATGTTTACCATCAATGTGCGCTCTCCCATCATCACATCATCCATATCGCCACTGTACATAGATCATGTGAGCTCCATCCCCGGGGGTCAGCCATCTTCTATCGCTCACTGTCCTATGCCCGTTTGTAGGCCAATGCATACTAACAACGATGCCCACTCACACAAAGATGCACCTTTCCAGTAGTATGGTTTTAACCAGTGCAACACTTCCTTTATGCTAACTGACACGCCGCACCTCACATGAACGCGCGCCAGCTGAGCTGGGTTTGGACTCCACTAGGTCTTTTTGCCGGTCGGCTAAAGATGTCGGCCTGATCCGATGCTCCGTCCTTATGGCGAGCTTTTTTCTTCTCTCTCACTCTCTCGCTCTGTCTGTCTCTTTCCTTACTATCTCACCTTCTTCACAAATTGCTTCCTCGCACGGCACTCTGTGGAATGATCCTCTGTCATAGTGTTGTCATGGTTGCTTACATTCTTCCCAATCAACGCACCCAAAAGTTTACACCAGTCCCTATTAATGAGATCCTTTCGCTAGTTTCCCTTACTCACAAAACATTGCAATATCGCAAATCTTCCTGGGAGGATTTTCCTGGGTACTGCTCCTGGCACTGCCAAACTGAGTCTCCCACTCATAGTCTCATGCACAAAGCTCAGGAACCATCCGTTTTTGCTCTTCTTGCTGTACTAATAATCTAAGCAACTTGCTGCTCCATTTCCGTTTCCAGATAACCTACGAGCTCATAACCCTTATAGTCCGAGCACACAATACCCTTTCTGCCTACTCAACCTAGCTTTATTGCTTTCGATGCCCTTTGTTTTTTCCATCCCATTGCCATTTTTTTCCCGAAAACCCTCAGACCATTACATGTTCCATTGTTTCCATCCCTTTCCTATTACAAACACCTTTCGAACTCAAAACACCCAAACACCTCTCCTGTTGCTCCCTTTAAACGATCGATCCACTATCCTTATTCCTAACCTTGCCGTATTCCCAATTTCCCTACCCAAAACGATGACAAAATGACAGATGATTACGCCCGATGCGCCCGCTCCGACCCGGTAGCGATGTGTGCGAGTGCTTCACTAGCCTGTACCTGTATTGATGCCACTGAAGTCACTGCTGCCTGACCGCGAAACCAACTTTAACGATTCAGGATATCACAAACTAAAACCAATACAAAACACAACAGCGGCAACAACAACAACAAAAAAAACCTCCATGTTCCAGGAGGAACCCCCGAAAGCGAAGCAAATGCGTAAACGTACCTAGTACATAGATGTATTTCTCTATTGAAGCAACAGAGATAACTCCCCGATTCACTCACACGACTCTTCCATCCCATCGAACGCACCTTGACTCATTGGACCGCGCGGACTCTTAGTACACTCTTAGCGAATGCGCCCATCTCTGTGTGTTTGTGTGTGTTTGTGTATAAACGCGGTGCTGCGTGTGCGTGCATTAATTCTCATGTGATAACTTCCCTGACCCACTGTGGCGTCGCTGGTACAAGCGGCCATTTTATAGCAAGCATCTGCATCTGTTTTTTTCTTCTTATTATTAGCCCCGACCACCTTGTACATATAATCGTTCGTATCCGTACCGAAGCTTTCGTTTAATTAGTAGCCCTCTTTCGCTATCATTAACACCGCCGCCTTGCGCCTGCTGTCGCTACCTCTTTTGCTCGCCCCGTGCGTGCGACACTACGCGTCCATGTACTAGTTTCATACTAATCTCTTACTTGTGCGACCCTACCCACTCTTCCCTATACTGCATTGGCACGCTGTGGTTATCTCCCTTTATTGCTCTCTTTCTCTCTACCATACTCTCTGTTTCTTTACTTCTCTCTCTCTCTCTCTCTCTCTCTCTCTTTCTCTCTATCTATCGCTCTATCTGTCTTTTTACTACATCTCATTGCTTTATAATGCGTTCACTAAGCGCACCACACCGTCGCCATATTCAGTGCATATCCTGATAAACTAAAACCAGATGTTACATTTTCCCTCCCTTTCAATCTCTCTTTCTCTCTCTCTCTCTCTCTCTTTCTCTCTCTCTCTTTCTCTCTCTTTTTCCGTCTCGTTTTTGGTTACTCACTCTTCTGATTCCGAATCACGTTGCAGCTTGTATCGGGCAGCTCGGGCACTGAGCAGAGCGACGAGAAGGCCCACTCGCCGGATGATCACGATCTCGGCAAGGGTGACGGCTACACCGAAGGCATTCCCGGACCGGTGACGCGTCTGTTCGTGCTGGCCAACCGCGGTCTCTCCAACCTGATCCAGGATCTGATTCTGGTAAGACGAAACGAACGAAACTGAAGCGTACCTCACCAACACTCCACCATCCAACTACACCCACCTCGCAACGCCGGCCAACCGCATGTTTCCCTATCCCTTGTCTTTTTTCTTCTCTCTTCTCTTCACAGCGAATCGCACAAACCAGTGAACGAGTGGTTAACTTCAAAGCACGTCTAATTACGTCACTCATCTAAGGTGTGTTTGTGTGTGTATGTGTGGGCGGTGCGCTAGTAGTGGTCGGCGTGAGGATGTAGCGTAGCGACACATACGCTACGTCATCCATCCGCGTCCACTGTCATCCACACTGGCTTCCCACGGCTACCGAACACCAACACATCCCTCATCTGCATCCTAGCTCCTTCTACGTGACCTGATCATCATCATCGCCGGCAACACATCTACCCTTTTTTTTCCACATGTAGTACCTTCATCTCTGACATCCCTCCGACCACAAGGACCTTCCATCTTTCCCTCCACCCACCACCCCAATCATGGTACGGTCGATACCGCTCGTCCACGTGTCCCCACGCGTCGTCGTCCTAGGTTCAGATGACAGCAAGTAACCATCGTCCCGGGCATACGCATATCCCTAACCTGATCGTATATCCTCCTCAAACGCACCGCAACCGTACATGAACCCATCGTTCGTCGCATGTTTCATCGTTATTGGTAGTAAAACCCGTCCTTCGGACGTCCACCATTTTTTTTTCTTTCCCTGCACTGGCACCAACACGGTACTATCTACGCGGTTTCGATCGATTCGGCTTGGTGCAACCAATGTTTGCGCAAGCCTTTTTGTTTCTGTTAATCCTTGCCACTAGGTGTCCACTGCCTGCAAGATGGCCACCTTACTTTTACGTCTTTGTTTTGCAAATCTGCCTGTGTGTGTATATCTACAGCCAATGCTTTTCGAAGCGAGCAGTCCGGCCTTACCCACGCTGCCGACCGTCGACATTCCGGTAGAATTGTCTAACGTTACCGCACGCTTTGCAAACACGCTAACCGACGTGCAGAGTGGCATCCAGAACGGTACGCAGCAGGCCGTTGCCGAGCTGCAGAAGGAGCTCGCAGTGCTGAAAACGCTGGCGGCACCAATCGACGACGGACTTGCGTCCGGGTTGGACAGTCTAGTGTCCGGTTTCGGTGAACCGTCACCCGCACAGAAAGCGACCAAGCAGGACGAAAAGCCGGACCAAACCAAACAACAACCAGCGCCAAAGGACGAACCGTCGCCATTTTCGTTGACTTCAATATTTGGATTTTAGTAGCGCATCGGTTTGGTTTGGAACGAATACGAAAAGAAAAAAACGCAACAATAAGACAATTTGTTGGTTGAAGCACTTTCCAAATTGGTTTCAGCGAATGTAAATTACGCTCCCCGTTTTCGGGAGCGTTTGTGTTGGCGCCATGCTTAATCGGGCGCCATCTTGACAGATGCTTAACTTGCTGTCTCAGCTGACAGTGGCAGATTACGTGCTAGTAAACAATCGCCATTGCGGACGTCACATACTATCAGCGCGCAAACGGTAATCATACGGCGAACGATGCAGATCAGATGTATAACAGGGCGCCCCGGTTTAGTAAAGTTTGATGGTTTAACCTTAACGCTTATTAGTGGACACAACAGACGAGAAAGGGGAGAAAAGATGTGCTAGGTAGTGTGTTGATAGGATTATTAATATTCCGGCAAGGAGCATAACACCAACAACAACAACAAAAAAGCAAACAAAAGGAAACTGGATAATTTCTTAGTATTTTCAATTCATACCATCAGCCACAACCACACAAGATGCGACAAATGCTTGTTTGTTTGCACACATCAAGTGTCTTTTGTAAATATTCGTCAATTTTCATACCTTCATCTGTCTCTCTTTTTCTCTCTCTCTCTCTCTCTCTCGCTCTCTCTCTCTTTCTCTCTCTCTCTCTCTCTCGCTCTCTCTCTTTCTCGCACACTTATTTACGCTATTTTCTACTAGCTCTATCAGTTAGTTTTCAACCTTTCATTTCATACTCGTAGCTATTTTTATTAACTCAACCTTTCTGGCAAAACTCTTTCCTCGCTAGTAATTTATTCACTCTACTTGGGGGTACACTAATTGTCACTTTTCGTTTTTCTTTTCGTGTATGGGAAGAAACTGCTTCATTTCTTCTCTGTTTCGTTATCTGTCATTCTACTACACTTTGCTTCAGCTGCTCTTCAACTTTCCTTCTGCATCCTTTGCACTTTTTCTTCCCATCATCATCACATTACGCAGCAAAGCAAGCCAGCTGGGAAACGAAATGTATCATACTAGGCGAGTCTGTTGGCAGTACAGTAGGCAAGGAATAATGTAATGATCTTTTATTTTATTATTATTATTATTTTTATTTTACTTAATTTTTTGTTTTGGATTGAGGTGACACTATTATTCAACTGAGATTGTTTAGGTTTTCCCTTGGCATCGTGTAACTTTTGGTTTTCTTCATCTCGCTGCTTATCTTTTTACCATTCTGCTGAATTGATGCTCGCATGCGAATGCACACTCACCCCATTCCACGCCCACCGAACATGCTGTCGGGAGGGGCATGATTTCTCTGCTAGTTACGATTCCAACTTTGGAGCTTGCTCCACGTTTATTTCTCGTCACCAATCACCCCTCTACTGTCTTGTTTTTGTCTACGCGCTGGACGGCTATTGCTCTATATCTATTACTACCTAGAAAATGAAGTGATTATTATTTTTTTTTTATTCAAGAAAACAACAAAAAAATGGAAAAGGAAACAAAAACTTTAATCGGAAAAAAGCATAACTATCAATACTATATTATTTACGTATAATGTTGTAATGGCGGACAATTCTTAGTTCTATGGACAGGCGGAAAGAAGAAAGCGAACAAATTAAATAAAAAAAAGGAACTATTTAAGTGTGGCTGTGCACGTTATTCTGTTCATGATGCATGTTGAGAAAGCTAAAGCTCCCAGCGGTACGGCTATCAACGTTTCGGCTGTTGTGTGTTGGCGATACCGTGTCACAGGCAACGCCAGCAACGAAGTTAACCTCAATTGAAGTGCCGACCCCAACAGATTCCACGGTGCAAATCGCACATTCGATAAGATAGATTCCGTACCGTTCTTGCTAGCGCATCCACAAAACCGCGCGCGCGTGTGTGCGTACGCTCCAACACACACACACACCCACACAGCCGCACTGTTTAAATAATGAAATGAATAAATCAGTACAAAAAAAAAAAGAACCCGGGCGCAAACAGTGCGACGCATTCGCAACCCCGTGCTGCGATTATCAGCTGATGCGTTGTGAACAAGATTCCGTTTATCGGTGCGGTTAGAGTACTCGGCCGGCCAGTTGTGCGCCATTCGTACCGCTGTCGCCGGTGCAGGTGGAACGTTTCTCTAGTGTGTGCCGTCACCCTTTTGAAGGACATTCCCATACAATATCACAAATGTTGTCAAGTAAGTATCTTCCTTTCTCTGTCACACTCACGCACACCTGTTGGAACGACGCAATTAATCCACAGCATCCGTGATGTTTTTGTTATTGTTGTTGCTAGAGCTAGTAAGCGAGTTCGGTGAGCTGCCGGTGTCGCAGAAGGTGCTGCTGGTGGCGGCTGGTGTGGGCAGCATCGCGATGCTGTCCGCCGGTGGCTATCTGGTGAAGAAGCGCATCGAAAACACCCCGCCCAAGCAATGGCGTAAGGCGGGCGAGCTTGCTGAGCTGTACGTGTACCCGATCAAGTCCTGTGCGCCGGTCGTGATGCAGCAGATCGACTGTGCGGACCTTGGACCGCAGCGCAACTTTCTGCGCGACCGCATCTTCATGGTGACGAACGCGGATGGCAAGTTTGTGACGGCACGGATGAAGCCGAAGCTGGTGCTGGTGCAGCCACGCTTCGACGAGCGGTACGAGACGATGTTTCTGACCGCACCCGGCATGCCCGAGCTGCGGCTGGATGTGCGCACGTTGGCGGCGGGACCGACCGACGCCGGTGGCCCTGCCGGCGAAACCGTGCGCAGCACCGTGTGGGGTGAGCAGGTGCCGACGGTTGATTGTGGCAATGAGGTGGCGCGCTGGTTTTCCCGCTACCTGCTCGATAAGGAGGACGGCTACCGGTTGCGGTACTATCCGCTCGCGTACACCAGCCGCCAGAAGAACGGCAGCGATACCGGTTCGCTGCAGGACGAAACGAGCTACATGCTGTTCAACGAGGCAAGCGTCACCGATCTGAACCGCCGGCTGGAGAACAAGGTGACGGTGCGCCAGTTCCGGCCCAACTTTGTCGTGCGCGGACCGGAACCGTACGCGGAGGATCGGTGGCGCTGGGTGCGCATCGGGGAGGTGGTGTTCCGGTACGAGATACCGTGTCTGCGTTGCGTCTTCACCACGATCGATCCGACCTCCGGTGTGTTCCATCCGGATAAGGAACCGCTCCGCACGCTCAAGCAGTAAGTGTAACCGATCGATAACGCAGCCACCTTGCACGCTGTACGATGTACACTCCTCTCTGCTTACAGATACCGGCAGCTGCCATCGTGCGGTGAGTCGCCCGCGCTCGGCATCCATCTTGGGCTGCGCCGTGCCGGCGAGATCAAGCTGGGCGATCCGGTTTACTTCGCCTAGCGCCTGTCGCATCACGCGGGGTTCTTCTCGCTTTTCTTTCCACATTCCCGTGTGAATGGGTTTTTTTTTCTTTCGCGCGCCATACACACACAGACAGACAGACATAAACACCTCCGGATCGGTTTTGAAATAGCCGTATAGTGCATTTGAATTAACAATAAAAGCATAAAAGCATTTACAAATACATGCCGTGTGGTGCGGATCGTGGGCGGGTTCCGAAAGGTGCCGAAATGCATCATCCGACGTATACCGTGTCACCGAGCCCGATTGCACCGAGCGTCCGGATGCCCATCTGCATGCCGACGACCGGTGAGTTGCCGAGACCGGGCTTCAGCCGGTACTTTCGCAGCGTGGCCAGCGGTTCCTGTGCCGGGTTGCTGACCCCCGTTTCAGGATCGACGTTTGTGAACAGACACCTGGTAAGGGGGGATGGGACGACACACAGAAGAAAGTAAACCGATTACACCAACAGACACACACACGCAAAGAACATCTGACTTATCGTGCTTAGGCAAGGGTAAAGAATTGCAGCGACAGATAAGCTATCAACGGAAGACGTTGTTCGCACCAGACGGTGAGAACGAGAAATGATAAGGAGATAAAAAGCGAACGAACGCAAGAAGCAGGTACATAGCCGTGTAATGTACACGATGCTCATTTACCCGTGTGCATGAAACCGGCAGCGCCCGGAAGAAGGCATGAAAGACAATCGAAAGATGGATGAGAGATAAGGATGGATGGGTTCCGCACGGGATGCGTAACAACCTTCCCCCCCCCCCCGCGGCTGGTCAGGTGATGATGCGTTTTTCACCTACCTCGTGCACGGTTTCACGTTTCGGTAGATCGTTTCGCCGATCCGGATCCATTTCCAGTCGTCCTCCTCGAAGGCACTCGGTCCCTTGACGAGAATGTTGGCCCGGTACTGCAGCGCCGGTACCGGTTTCTCGAGCCGCGTGTTTACATCCGCAACAGATGCTTCCGACACGAGCATGTAGCTGGTAGCATCGTGCAGCGCACCGGAATCGCGTGCCGTGAGCAGTGCGTGGATGCGGTTCTTCTCCCGCACCGGACGGGTCGGTCGCTCCAGCGGGTAGTACACGAGCCGCAGGCCAAAATCTTCGCTCAGTATAAAGCGCGACAGCCAACGGGCTGCTTCTTCGCCACAGTCCACCGCCGTCACCGTTTGATCCCACACGGAAGCGCTGCCCGGTACGGTTTCGAGCAGCTGCTTCACGTTTACGGTGATATCCATCATGCCGGGCGCGGACAGTGTCATCCGTTCGTACTGCTCGTCAAACGCGGGCTGTACCAGCACGAGCGTCGGATGGGACCGGCCGGTAATGAACTTGCCATCGGCACTTTTCACCACCATAAAGATGCGATCACGCAACAGTCCCAGCTGCGGCCCGATGGACGAGCACTGGAACTGGCGAACCCGTACGGCGCCGCACGATTTGATCGGGTAGATCCATAGGTCGGACACTTCCCCTACGCGGCGCCATTCCACTGGTGGTTGCTGTTCGGCTCGATACTTTAGCAACCGATACACACCGTAACCGACCGCTGACGCAACACCGACACCAGCCGCAACTGCCAGCAGCTGGCCGACCGTCGGTTTGCCACCGCTACCACCGGATCCATTGTTCAGCAGCTCTAGGTGCAGAATGGAAACTCCTTTTAGTCAACGTTGCGCAGATGAGGGAAATGAGGGATGAGTTTGAACGGTGAATGCGTTAGAATGGCTGATGGTTGAACGTTGCACGGTACGCTCGCATGAATGGAACGTACGCTCTACTGGCACTTACTGGATAGCATCTCCTCCGTCAGCCCGTCTGCTTCGCGGTGATGTCTAAAAGTGAGAGGTATCGAGCAGAAATCAATCATTAATATTTGTACCAAGGGAACGGTCCCCACAGACAAAGGCAAACGGTTTCCGATGCACAGCGCGCAAGCTCAACTAGACGCGTTTGGTCAAACTCCGAACAACAGAACGGTGGGGGTAAAACGCTAGTAAAGAACCCAATCAGTGACTGTCAACATCGGCACCGACGATAAGACGGCCCACTCGTTTCCCTCGGTAGTGTGCACTGTACTCCCTAAATCATCCCGCCGTAAATGAGGTTGATAAGGCTTTTCGAGGCCCTCTACTCACTGTTTCTAGTCGCTAATAAACGCGCTAATCAAACCGTGTGCCCAACGGTGTTCGTTTTGCAGGAGGTGTTAATAGGACTGGACAATTTCTGATGGAGCTCCACGGAATACACAGAAACATTCGAACCACCCTCACATGCTGATGTATACCTTATGCTTCCGAATGCAACTAAAAAAATAAGAGAAATCCAATCAATGAAGTTATTTTACGATAAAATATTCCTTCGATTTGTACGTACCTTTATCCGGTCATGTTTTTTTCCTTGTTTGTTTACTTTCGATCAAACGGTTTGCTGTTGCATTTCTTTCACACCAACTCTCCATCTCGCTCTTACGTGCCTGTTTTGTTGCATCAGCAATGTAACTGTCAAAGGAAGAAAAAGTGAATCCACATTTGTACACATCGAAATGTTTATTACGTAAATATTTGATTGCAAATTTTGCTATTCGGGTGAATAATTTGTGCAAATTTTTTTTTTCTTTTCAATAATTGTAGCATTAACTGTTAACTTTGTAAGCAAGAGATGTTTGAAATCCGACAACGAATGAACGTTGTGGCTGCATATAACCGCATTAGTCTAGACTGGTATAAAATTTCAAATGACTGACAGCAACTGTCAAACTGACAAACTGTAGCTGCCAAAGCCCGCAGCTGACTATAGCGAAACGCATTCCAAAACAAGAACTCACTTGATCAGCTTTCCAGCTCTCGGCAGGCCGTTCTTTTTACGCCGTATTTGTTCTCGTTGTATCGTTGTAGTGTTCTCGTCGTGTCATTTGCCCTCAACTGGGACGGTTCGTGAGCAAGAAGAAGAAATGGTGCCTGGAAGTGTGAAGAAACCCGTGCAAAAAAGCTAGAACAATATTGTCCAAAAAAAAAAGCATAAAACAGCAGATCATCACAATTCGCTCCGTAAACTGAAGTTCGTTAGCAAGCAAGTAAGAGAAGGAAGAAACCCTTACAATAACAAAACAGCACAAAAATAAGTCAACCAGTTCGGTTCCGCTCGGGCGGATGTAAAATTTCCTTTGTTTTGATACGTTCCGAAGGCGAATGTCAGGCACAATTTTTCTTCACAATCGAAGCAAACGCAGTGCTGCTGTTTTTCACATAACCTTCCGGTGCCGTTTGCTGCTGGTATCAACTGCAGCCCGTTCCGTGTCGGTAGTGCGTTTGTAGCTGAATTTTTGTTTGTGCACGCGCCTGGGTGCGTTTGTTGGCTAACCATTGTGGTTTTGTTATGCTGTAACGCAGCGAAGCTCGTTAAACAGATAAGCGTTTCTGCGAAAAAGTGTGTGCAGTGTAAGGTTAGGAAGAAGAACACAACTGCACACCAGTAGAGTTGTCACCACTCACGAACACACACGCATACGAGAAATTTACCCCGTAAGGAGTATCGACGTGTGAATACGACCGGGTAAAGAATCATCGGTACGGTGACATCGCTGATTTTCGTTTTATTGTTTTTTTTTTCTTCCATTCTTTCAGTACTTCGTAGAACGTCGCACCATCTTTCGATCGTTCGTTTGTTAGTCGTTCGTCTAGCAGGGGTAAATATCTTAGGCAAAGCGTATGATATTTCATATCGGAGTTAGTCATCCGACCGTTAGTCTTATACGACCGTTGCAGCTGAGGACACGTGTGTTGTGGAAAGATTGCTAGCATCGAGACGTTAACTATTCGTTCCAATCTTGGTTAGAGCGGTCAGGCCGAAAAGTGTAGCTTTACAGTAGAGTAGGTGCTGCCGGTAATTTGATCCGAAGAGCGTCCCACATAGATACAGCTTGCCTTGTGTCAACACGGTGCATTGCTAGGGCTTTGATCGTCGTTGTCGGCGTAGGTTTCTTGAGATAGCAGCGAAAACAGTACCCCGGTTTCCGTACCTAACCAGCGCACGGTGAGCGGTTAATTAGATTAATGATCTCGATCTCGTATCTGGGTACTGACCGAAAGTCATGCCCAAAGCTCGATAAGCAAGCACGCCGGCTTGCAACGATGGCACTGCTGTGTATGTCTCACATCCCCTTGAGCGAGATTTAGAATTTGTTTGCTGTGCGCCCGTCCATTACACACAGCAGCGTGCGGGGTGTCCAGATAGTGTTGGCCCTCTGTTGACTCATCCGTGAAGCTGGTTATCGCCATTTTAACATGTGTGCTTTTCTGTGCGCTGCTCTTTTATTTTCAGCATTGAAGTAGACCCATTAGCCGAACAGTAAGCAACCGCAGGAAAATGCCCATTCTGTTCAGCATGATTGCGCGTGGCCAGACCGTGCTGGCGAAGTACGCGGACTGTCTCGGTAACTTTACCGAGGTGACGGAACAGATCATCCCGAAGATACAGCTGCTCGATCACAAGCTCACCTACTTGCACGGCAACTACCTGATCCACTACATCTGCGAAAACCGCATCATCTATCTGTGCATCACGGACGATGTAAGTAGTGCTGGCATACAAAATGAACGTACGGTACTAATGCTGCTGTTGCGTTTGCTCCCTTTACACACACACACAGAAATTCGACCGTTCGCGTGCGTTCCTGTACCTGCAGGATATCAATGACCGGTTCATATCCACGTACGGGCTGTCGGTGGCCACCGCCATCACGTACGCGATGAACACCGAGTTCGCCCGGACGCTAGCGGCACAGATGCATCTCATGAACGAGGGCCAGGAGCAGGACGAGATAAGCCGCGTCAACGGCGAGATTGGCGAGCTGAAGGACATTATGGTGAAGAACATCGAAAACATCACCAACCGGGGCGAACGATTGGAGCTGCTCGTTAACCAAACGGAAAATCTACGCAACAACGTACGTTCCTTTCCGTTCGTAGTGTGTTCACGCTTACATCGTTTCTTACTAACGTGCCGCTTCTTTACCTTTGCAGTCTGTGACATTCCGCCAAACGTCGCGCAATCTGGCCCGCACCATGTTCTGGCGCAACGTGCGCATGTACTTTCTCGTTACCGCCATACTGCTGTTCGTGATCTACGTGATCGTAAGCATGGCTTGCGGTGGACTGCTGTGGCAGAGCTGCATCAACTCGTCGGGCGCACCGAAACGACCTCCGGCTGGCGGTTTGTAAGCGGGTGTTGCAGGGAGCCAGGGGTAAAAGAAGGGAGAGAGGGAGGAAGGGAGAGAGGGAGAAGGAGTATGTGGTGAATGTGGGGCGGGGGGTAGCAGTATGGAAGCAAAAAGGGACGGGCAGGCAGGTGTAGGACTCAGTCATCCATTCAGTCTGCACACGGGTTAAGCAAAGCAAGACACGCTTTAGCGTAAGAATAATGGTAGGGACACGTACTGTTACTAGTTTTCGCGTTACAGCGGTGGTATTTTATGCACCAGCACCCATTTCACATTTCTCCCCTCAGGCGCACAGTGTAGGTGGGTGTTGGTGATTGACAAGAGCTTTGATAAGGGTACGACACGTTTTTCAAAATCAAATTTACTGAGAAGAACCTAAGAAAAACGCTCCCAAATTACCCACACGGCTGCGGCGAGATAGGGGAGTTATTATTATCGAAAAGCATTCTTAATGCATTCTTTTATTTTTCATTCTTACGATTTAAAAACCTTTTCAAAGCACACACGTACACCGGTCTACCCATTGTGTGCACGTGCAACGGATCGTTTTGTTTATGTGTTGTGCGCTTTGTTTTGATACGCGAGTACGAAGTATGTTGATCAATTACGGAAGAGATAGAGACGAACAAGTATGAATAATTATGTTTCACGTTACATTTCCTTTATGTGATATATTACGATACGTTTTCTGCGCAACGCACACCACACAGTGGATATGATGGGTGCGCAGATGGCAGTGGAAAACGAACGAACGACAACTTTTGCTTTACCACCATCCTTACTAGCAAGCAAGTGCCGAACCGTGCGAACAAAAAGATGACAGCGGGACACACGTAAACGTCTTGCTACGAAGCAAGTACGCTGTTCCCAAGTATTGAATGATAATGCGACCGATGTTTGATTAGCTAGACAGCGTGTAAACAAAACTGTGAACGCATCGAATCGTGATCGATGTATATATATATATTTTTTTTCTTTCTTCTTTGCAACCGTTCCCGGACAGACATGTGGAATGCAAAGTTTGAATGATTTGGTTCTATGTAGTTCAATCGTATTGTGTTGTTTTTTTTTTCTTTTTAATTCTAAATCTTACGGTGCGAAGCGATAAGAAGGATCCTGATTGACGGATATAGGAATACAATACTAAGAGAATGATCTGAGACTTTTATGCGGTAAAAGAAACGATTATATATATATATATATATGTATACATATACTTATTAACAAAATATAGCAGGCATCGTGGATTTCAAAGATTACAGTTCGTGCAGTATCTTTTTTTTTTTGTTCTTTACATTTCTCACGTCTCATGAATGTTCCGAACCATCTTGTTAGTAATTTCCACGCATTAGGGTAACTAGAGCGTAAGCAATGTGTGTAACATGGCAGAAGGGAGGGAGATTACGTTGCCAATGGGTTAGTGCACCTGCTGCCTAGGTAAGGTAATGAGGGATTATGCCAGCTAAAGTCAGCAGGATGCGTTACGACAATAGTGCTTCATCAACTGTACGGTCCCCTCGTGTGCTGTTGTCAGCACTCGCACGTTGCAAGTTGAAGGGTCCCTAACGAACGATGCTGAAAGGGGAATTGCAGGCTGGAAGGGAACGATATGAAAGGATGCACCAGCGTACCGTGCATGCACAGGCGGAAAGATCTGGCCTAAGAAAGACGAGCGAGAGCTGTCGATTTGTTTGGTTCAACGATTAGCAAACAGCAAAAGGTGATGGTTCGCTGCAGACAAATAGTTGCATAATTGGCTCGCATCAGACGCATGGGGGAGTGGGAAGGTTTTGGGCGGCAAAACAGACTGGAGGATTTATCCTTCCCCCTTCCCCTCATCTTCTTCCTGTCTTCTTGTGCACTTGTGAAAGAGACAGTGTGCGTGACCTCCGTGTATTTGCCATCCGGTTCGAGTGCATCCTTTTCCTGTTTGCAGACGGCAGACAAATCACTCCACTGTGTTTTGTGGGTGCAGTGTAGTTGTTTTTTTTTTGTTTTTACCGGAAACATTCAACCCATTCTTCCCAACCAGGCAGGCGATCCAGCAGCAATTTGGGTGCTGTAAGATGCAGATGGACCGACAATCGACTTATCTGGATTGTTCCGTTTGTTCGTGCAAGACGTCTCAGGACGCTATATTGCGCCGCCTTACAGCCAAACCATGGCAAAAGGGGAAGAAGAGATGATAAAAATGGGATTACGTATTGCGTTGCTGCCGTGCAACCGGCATTGTTTACATCCGACGCAATTTATTTTCGCGCTCGGAAAGGATATAATACCATTATCGCATTCCGTCCAAACCTAATGTCCTTTTCCGCTATGGGGAGGATTAAGCAAACTGTGTGCTTTGTTACACGCTGACGCAGTCTGGAGTGGTGCTCCAGCGTGATGACACGCTTTGTATCTTACGAGCCCCTTTGTTTCGCTTCCCAACGCGGCTCTCGTCTATTGCGTCTTCATATCTTCGGCGCATGTTTATGAGATGCACGGCACGGGGAAAATGTGGGCCAACGGGCGAAAAATGCTGCAATCGCGACTTTTTTTTCTATTTTTTTTTGTTTGGTACAAGCTTAAACACAAGTCACGTCCGTGTCGGCGAATGCTGTATATACGAACGTAATCCTCTCCCCCGCATCCAAACATTAACCGTCTAACGTCTAACGTCTGAGATGGATTAGATCTTCACCCGGACCCAAACAAAGCGAAGAACGTTGGAAGATGTTTACACAAGTGGCCACTTTGCTCTCCCCCCCTAACCCCCCCCCCCCCCCCCCCACACACACACACACACCCGAACCACTTCCGGAATGTGGAAAACGAGGGCGAGACGGTACTGGCGTTTTGGTTGGTACCCACATCTAGGGTTGGAGAGTAAAACACAACTCGCAACAGCAAAAAAAAAAAAAGGAGAGCCTTCAAACGTCTTGTGAAAGTGATACCCGGCCAGACGATGCCGCGAAAGGCAGGCGTGAAAACCAAACCCGCCCGTTTTTCACATGTGCGTGAAGGTTTGCTTCCTGCGCGCTGCTTGCGTTCGTTGCGCTTCGAAAACAATTCCAGTGCCGTGCCGCGCTGAGCACTCGCCTGTCAGAAGTTTTATTGTTATGATTTATGATGCAACCCAGGCACCCCGTTCGCCGATCGTTCATTCGATCGTAAATGCGTGTGTGTTGTTGTTATTAGTTGTTGCTTCCCCAATCATCAAAAGCGTCGCACGCTAGAATATCGCTCAGCTACGCGCGGGGTTCGAACACAATACGCTGCTGCTGGTGGCCGATTACATGTGCAGCCAGCACTGCCCCCCCCCCCCCCCCTTCAGCTGCTGCTGGGACGGTATTGGAATGATCCGTGTCGTTCAAGAATTTCGGCGCATTATTTAGGGCTGTTTGTGTGTGTGTGTGCTGGTGCTGCTGAAATACAACGCGGCCTGCACGGGTCGGTGCTGCGCAAGTCACGCATTTTCCCATTTCCCAACCTTCTCCCCACTGTTCCCATTCCTCCCTTACCCGCCCTAGTAGCAAAGCAAAACAATTCCGCTGTCCCGGTATGAAAATTCTCCCGAAGCGTAACAATGCTCAGTTGCTTCTTGGGGGAAACAAAAACTACGCAACAAACCAACAACAAAGAGCTGTGTGTGTGTGTGTGCGCACATGAAAGGAAAAGCAGCAAAAGTTAATACGCACGAAAAGGACCTAGCCAGCGGCTGGCTCTCGCTTGGAGCGTATCCGTAGCGGATAGAGCAGGCAGCAAACACTGTCGCTGTTGCTTGCGTGCTCATGCATAAACATCTCCTTGCGACACTCGATTCAATCGTGCCTTTCTCTCTCTCTCTCACACACACACAACACCGGTCTCGGTCGCGCATTCGTCACAGTCGCCAAATGTGTGCATCGCAAAAACAAATCACACACACACATTTTTTTTTCCTACACAGCTTCCCAGGCTTTCCTTCTCGCGATTGTCTCTTTGTCGCACGCGCGCAATCGCATGGTTTTTGCCTTTCAGGTGTTTCCTTTTGTTTTGCCGTTCGCTTTTTAACGCACGTCACCTTCGCGTCCCTTGTTCCTTGCAAAAGGGTCGGGAAATTGTAGCAGCAGTCGCTTTTTTCCACTGCCGCGTTCGATCCGGGCAGGTTGAAAATTTGCCAGGAACAGTGCCGGCGCCATTTGTATCTCTCTCTCTCTCTCTCTCTCT
Source organism: Anopheles rivulorum (assembly GCA_018908115.1). Classification (NCBI taxonomy): domain Eukaryota; kingdom Metazoa; phylum Arthropoda; class Insecta; order Diptera; family Culicidae; genus Anopheles; species Anopheles rivulorum. The sequence goes on from CM032179.1 coordinate 5,666,677, forward strand.
CTCATTCTCTCATTCGCGCATCGCTGTTGCTGCTTGCAAGCAACATACGCTTCCTTCGTCTAGCGTTCCCATGGCATCCTGCTCTCGCACACACGCGTACTGCCGTCAGCGTGTCTGTTGCGGTTGTATGCGTGCGTGTGTTGGTTAGTTCTGGCTAGCGGTTGGGTTTTCTCCAGCGTGCGCTGGATGCACTTGGCACTGGGGTTTGCCCGTTGCGGTAACGCACGACGGTACCGCACAGTAGCGATTTAGTACCCGTTTGCGCGCGTGACACGAACACGGCAGGAGCAGCATCTCTCACCAAGTGTGTGTGTTTGTGTGTGTATGCGTGCGTGCGTGCGTGCGTGCGTGTGTGACTGCGTGGTAGGCCGAGCAGCGTAGTGTGCGTTTGTTTTTGGGAGGGGTAGGAGGAGATAGGGAGGGAGGGAGGGGAGTCCGTAGTCGACTGCATCCCTGTACTCATCGTACGGTGCGGCGGTGCCTTATCGGTGTTTCTAGCTTCGGTGTGTGCCGTAGCCCGCTGTCCGGTGCCGAATACTGTCAGTCAGTCCCGGTCCGGTACATTATCCGGGCGGTTTTTCCCGTATGGCCCCGCAATCAAACCGCCTCGATCAAAAGACATCTCAAGCGAAGCACCAGCCACGAAACGTCCGTGCGGGCCTCGTCACAGGTACATGGTGGGTGCTTGTAGGTTGTGTACTTCCGGTTAGCCGCCCACCGGTGGTTAGCATCCTTTTCCGTGGTGAAGCTTTTGCCGACCCAAAAGTTTCGGTGTACGTGTGTGCGAGTTGGAGTCTTGGGAGTAAAGATGCTTTCACACCTAGTGGCGATGGCCCCAATTTCTTGCTCCGTAAGCTTGCCACATCGCTCCAACAGGCACTAACTGATTTTACTGCAAATCGATCCCAACGTGAAAGTGCAAGTGCAAAACTATCGTCCTTAAACTGAGTTCAGCAAAAAATAAAAAATAAAAAAAATTGGAGAACCATTTGTAGTTGGTTGTGGTTTTTTTCTGCGCCCCGGAAAAGCCTGGGAAATTCCATCTTCCTTCCTTTTGGGCGGTAACTCTAGCTCTCTTTTTCTCTTTTGCTCTCTGCGCGCATCTTCAATCTCCAATGTGGCGGAATTTTTGTTCATTGACATCCTTGCCGATTCTACACACGCGCCAGTACACGCCCTTCCTGGAACACCTTGCCTGGAGCATAACCGTTTGCTACCGGGGTTTTGTTTTTTGTTGTGTAGTGTAGTTTTGTGCCGTTAAAGTGTTTTGCTACCCTTGCAAGTGGGGTGTGGGGCAGTGACAATATTTGGGGATGCTTCTTGGAAGTTAGTAGCTGATGTTCGTGACATCCTATTTCCTTGGAGTTGGATGTCCATTTTGGACTTTTTCTTATTTTTGGCTATACTTTGGTTCAAGATGAATTGAAGGATAGAACCCCTGGAAGGAAGGGCGACGTGGAAGAGCAGATGAATCTGCACTCAAAACACCGGAAGGTGGCAGGATATTGCACTTAATGGTGTCGTGATAGACATTCGCGTCGCTTGCCAGTGCAAACGATGGAGAGCAATTTCTCCGCACCACGTCGGCTACTAAATTGCCAAAGGATGTCAGGGATCCGGTTGGGATAAATAAAAAAAAAAAACGCATGAACAGCTTCACTTTAATAATTGATTCCTTTTTCTACCAAACTCGTTCTCGTTGCCGCGGTACCAGTGAGCGTTGAGCGGTCTAGGGCGCGGTAGAAAGTGAGAGTGGAATAGCGAGCAACAACCAACCCAAAAAAAAAACCCTATTTCCTGTGTGCCTCCAATGTTACGCTAGACCGTATATATCCCGCCCGTCTTTGACTGCGTGTGTGTGAGTGCGTGTGGCGTAGGAGTGTTGGTGTGGAGTCGTAGGGGATATTTTTCAGCCCGGGCGCGACACAAGCAGCAGCTCGCAAGGATGGACAGTTCGCCGGACCTGTCGCTCAAGTTGCGGCGCGGTTCGAGCGATTCGCGCGAATCGTTCTACATGGACTTTGCCCAGGGCATCGACTCCGACATCGAGGACGTGGTGACGATGGCATCCGGTGGGGCGGCGGGCGTTCCTTCGCCCTGCGCGCTACCACCGGCCAGCCTGCCGGAAGTGGTGACGGTACAGCCGACCGGTAATGTTGGACCGGCCAACCCCACCAACCAGACCGGCATCATACTGGAGGAGGACGATCCACTCATCGAGGAGGAGGAGGAGGAGGAAGAGGAGGAGGAGGAGAAGGAGGAAGAGGTGGAGCGACAGCAGGACGCACCAGAAGGGGTGGTGGTGGTACGGGAGGATGCGCTAGGTGCGGGACCGGATTGCGGGCGGAGTGACCTGCCGGATGAGTGCGGCATGTACGAGCTGCCACCGATTTCCTCCTTCCCGTCGCCGCTCCACACACCCGCCAGCCTGCTCGTACCGTTGCCCGCGCTCGACATCGACATCGAAAGGTAAGCACGCCGGTGCGTTTTTTTTTTCCAATGCACTTTCATCCAAAACACACACCGTGCCGGGGGTGGAAGCCGGATGCGATCGGGCCAATATTGTTGGGCCAAACATGATTGCGTGGACCCGATGCCCGGTAACGTACCCATTACCTCCACGACAATCAGATGAGCCGTGCCTGATTACATTCGGACCGGGATTCATATGAAGACAATTGCTCTCAATTGCGCTCAATGTGTGGCGGTGGCAATTTGGTCAGTGACATCCCTAGCAGTGAGATGCGTTAGCACATCATCGCATGTGCTGTTGCATCGCGAGCAGGGCAATACTTACAGAGACAATTGCATCTCCAGTAAAACAAAATCCAAAAATAAAGAGCGTTTTTTTATACTTTGGAGCGAATGAAATTCCACAATGCCCAAAATGCCCCGGAATGTCTGGATGTCTGCAATGGTAAAATTTTACTAGCCCAACTTTTAGACGAGCTTGGTGGGGAAGTCCCCAGAAGAAGCAGGAGTACTCGCAGCAAAATGCATCCAGGTGTGTGCACTCACAAATGCCCAGCCATGCGAACAAATAGGCACGCATGCGGATGGTTTTCACCCGAAGGCATTAAAAACTTTTAATTGGCTTAAAACTGCAAATGGAAGGCAAGTTTCTCAGCTAGACCAAACAAACAAACACACAAAAAAACAAGAGCTCGTGTAGTGTCCATTAGTAGGATTACGTTCCAGGCATGCAGATGCGTCGTGTGGGACGAAGTAGTTTGTCCATATTCCCATTCGCGTACCGTCCAACAGACAGCAACAGGTACGTCCTTTGTCGCGCATATCCTTACCAGCTCGTCGATGAATCGCGCATCGAACATCTGACATCAAACCCGCTTACACGCTAACGCCCGCCGGGTATGGTACGGCTCGCCACCAACTAATGGACGTTGCCGGGAGATAGCGCATTAGATAATGGTAACGGATACGTGTCACACCGCTGGAACGGTACCGGCCCATCACCCAGCCCGTTGCCCACCCGTACAGATGCGCTTACTTTCGCTAATTGATTCGTTTTCATTTTGCAAATGCGAGAGAACCAACAAACTGGAAGCGAAAAACGCAAGAACTAGTGCGTGCTAATGACGCACATTCCACGTACGGGGATGGATTGCATTGCATAACTCGCAATCTCAACTGCTCGCATCCGGAATTGGATTGATTCCCTTCCCGCTTGTGTGGGTGAGTGAGAGAGAATGAAAAATAAATAAAATAAAAAAAAGCAAACAAACACACAAAAAGCGAGAGATAATATGGGGACATCGCTACATTAAGGGTCAGTTTCGGTGATCACCATCTGGTGCTCACACTGTGTATGTTCCCCCCCCCTCGCCCCACCGTCCATATTTTTTATAGAATAATTGCCCCCTTGCCAAGCGGTAGCGCAGCAGGTGACAGCGATGCCAGCTGTGGACACCGTGCAGGGCGTCGACAGTTGGGCGAATCAAGTGAGTGCGCTGATTCGCTGCTTTGTTGCGCACCGTGGTAAGCGAATGAATGTCAGGATGTCAGATTTTGGGCGCCATTAAACACGCGCGACTCCTCTGGGTCCCGTGGAGTTAGCGGAGTGAAAGGTTAGGGACCGGCGGTTTGGCGGGCGTCCGGAGAGATATAAATTTGATATTGGATGCCGAGGTCGCACCAAGCCCCGGGGTACGGTTCGCGCGAACCGGTGGACATTATGTTAAGAAGAATGCATTAGCAAAGTCTACTCCCTTCGGGAGCACCAGAGCATTGGTGGGGGGACGCGCGCGGGTTCCAACAACTTTGGAACGAATAAAAATTAATTCATACCAGCCGTGCTGGAGATGAAGTTCCCGCACAATGCCAAATGTCTCTGCCGTCCGATTTGTTGGTGCTGCCGGACGGTGGAGTACACTGCCCTTATGCTAATCGTGATGGGACTCCATTAGTGATGGGCCATTTACATCCTTTTCGGGATGCTTGCTGTCGAATCTTCGCCGTTTGCAAAGACGACCGACTGTCAATCTCCAATTGGTAGCGTCCGGTGCTAGTCGTGCTGCTTGGTGCCGTCGCGAGTACGGAAGTCCATCTAGTGTCACTGGATGTCCGAGCTGGGAGTCATGCTCCAGCTGGTACAACTGCGGAGTACTTCACGGTCGAAGGCGATCGCCGTGCCGCACCGGTAGTGTTGCCGGGGCGCCCCGGGCCAGAAACTAGTTCTGCTCGCATCGTGCTAATAGTGTACTTTCCACACCCAATTTCTTTCCAACACCGCCAGGGATGCGGGTTTACCGCCGCAGCCGATCATGCCGTCGCCGTCGGTACCGCAGAACGCAATCGTGTCGCCGGAAACGTTCAGCACGCACACATCGCCGGCACCATCACTGCACCAGCTGCCGCTCGGACGCCCGGCAAGCCCACCCCAACCGCCGCCCTGTTACGAGCCTGCACCGCCACCTCCGTTGCATCCACCGGCGGTGCTGACGGCCGGTGCGGACTATCCGTCGCTGTCGTCGGTGCAGGAGCTCGGCACCACCGATGGGGGGGACGGGTCGCGCAACGGCTCATCGCTCGGCATGCAGAGCAAAGCACCGACCCAGCACGGTTCCTCCTCCACCTCGTCCTCTGCCGCCTACCACCCGCGCACACTCCACACGCCGACGTCCAGTGCTCGGTGCGCGCTCGGTACGGTACCGGTTGCGCCGGCACCCTTGCACGTGCCGCTACCGCTGTCCGGGTCGGGCACGGTATCCGGTGCGGCCGACTCCGTACATTCCGCACACCGGCCAGCCCATCGGCTGTCGCAGCAGTCCCTAGCGACACCGGCGAGCGGTGCGGCCAGTCAGGCCACCACCACACACCAGCACCTGTCCGTGCTGTACCATTCGCACCATCACCATCTGCATCCGATCCTGACCACCAACCGGCGCCCATCGCGACTCCCCGAACCGGTCTACTATCCGGCACCGCGCGAAGTGAAGCCGTAAGTGTGTACAGGATGCTCATCGCAACCCTGACATCCTGACTGTGACCAACATACCTGGTCGTGCACTTAATGCCGTGCTTGGCCATCCCTTCTCTTATTTCTCTTGCAGCGGTGAGGCACTCGCGACCACACTGTCCGCCCTGTACGGTAAGCTGCTCGTCGTCATGGGTATCGCTTTCCCGATGGCGGAAGTCATCTCCACCTACATTCCACCTTCCTTTTACGAGGTACGTGCAAACCGGGCCTGGTCGGGGTTTGCGACTCGCTGCAGCATTAACACTTGTCTCGTTACAGGGCTTCTATCTCTACCTGTACATCGGTAGCATGGTGTTCTTGCTGTTTATGTACACGACGCTGCTCTGGGGCAAACCCAAGATGCCACCTGTATCGCCGATCAAGAGTAAGTAGCCAACACCACCAGCAGTACTATTGCTAATAGCACATTAGTGATGGGGGGAGTTTCAAGCTCCAGATCTCGGAACTAACCGTTCCGGAACCAATGCCGAAGAAGTCGCTCCGATTCTGATTTCAAACCTCAGTTTATTACTAGGATATATTTCACATTTTTTGTTTTTGTTTTTGTTGAAGCCCATTAGAGACCGTATTCCTTCAAAGACTTTGCTTGAAAGTTATATTATTTTTATAATTTTTAAACTTTTAATCACATCTAACACATTGAATGGAATTTAGCTTGATACAATAAGTTGACAGCTTGATAAAATAAGTTTTAAAAACAATTTTTTCACCGTCTTGATTGTCATCGGGTGAAATCTGAAGCGCCCATCACTACAACGCATATTTCACTTCATCTCTCTCTCTCTCTTTCTCTCCCTCGCTCCTTCTCACACATGCACGCTTGCTGCGGTAGAGCAAACGATAGCGAGCACAAAGAAGGTGATGCACCGTACCAGTACCACCTGTTCGACGGACAGTGGCGAACAGTCGGACAGCGAGGATGAAACGATCAGCTCCAGCCCGAAGATACCGGTGCAGGCGCGCCGGATGTCACTGTCGGCCGGTGCTGCGTCGCGGCTCCAGCACTTTGGCAGCTTCTATTTGCGCATGGGCGCGGTCGGTAAGCATCTGCAGTATATGCATCTCGCTCACGCAGTACGCGTCTACAGGTTAATCCGTGTCGCATCTCGTTCTCATGACCGCAGCGTTCGGTATCGGTAGCATGATCTACTCCGGATTGGAATTCGGGCAGTACTTTGAGCTGGAGCGGAACACCAAGTGCCATAATGTGCTGCTCGCGCTGACGCCCGCCACCCGTATGGCGTTCATCTTCATACAGATGTATTTCATTTTTCTAAACAACGAGGTAAGCCGTGGTTTATTTCGAGCCGCGTTCCGATCGATCGACGGTTGATGGTGATCAATAATCGCGCTTGTGCTCTTCTCGTTCGCCAGCAAATCAAGGTGTACCGGCATAAGATCGTGGCGCGGTTCGGGCTGATGCACATGATCGGTACCAACCTGTCCGTCTGGTTCTCGGTGTTGATACAGGAAACGAAGCACGAAATATTGACGTTTTACAATCCGGAAAATCGCACCCTGCGCATTTCACACCGTTTGGGTAAGACAGTACGAGAAAGAGAGAAAGAGAGAATCTATTGGTGTTTTTTATTAATGTTTTTCTTGTCCATGCACTCTCTCTCTCTCTCTCTCTCTCTCTTTTTCTCTCTCTCTCTCTCTCTCTCTCTCTCTCTCTCTTCCTCTCTCTGGTGCAAAATCCCAACGCAAACACAGGTAACAAGATGATGCCACATCCGGTGGAGACGGTGGCCCATTTGCGTGTCGCCCGCGGTTTGAAGGGCCCGCACAACATCTTCGAGTGCCGGCGGTCAAACATAATCGGTACGCTCGTGCAGGACGCATCGCCATTTCTCTTCCCGTGCACGATCGAGTACTCGCTGATCTGTGCCGCCATCCTGTACGTGATGTGGCGCAGCATTAGCCGACCGCAGAACGAGCAACCGCAGCGGCAGGAAAGCTTGCATCCGCTCAAGCGTTCGCCCCATCACTACTCGGTGGACTGTGCCGGTGCGCACAAGGGGCTGTTCATTGGGATACTCATCCTGGTGCTCACCATCATCTCGCTCATCCTGTTCTTCGTGCTGATATCGCGGCCCGAGTTCGTGAGCCTCGCCGTCACCGAGGTGAACATCTGCGAGCTGACGCTGTACGGCACGACGACCGCGGCCACGCTGATCGGGATGTTTCAGGTGCGGCACATGCAGTACGATGCGTTCCGGAGCTTCAGCCTGGACGACATACTGCTGGTCGGCGGACAGACCGGCTCGTTCCTGTACAGCACGTTCACCGTCATTGGGGGCCACTTTACGATGCGGCGCGACACGGTGCTGGTGCTGATAACAGCGCTCGCATCGCTGGTCGAGACCGCCTGCCAGACGATGTTCATACTGGATGCGAGCCGCCGGTCCGCCGCTACGCAGGAGCACATCCGGAAGAAGCCGGGCCGGGAGATCGTCACCTTTCTGCTGGTGAGCAATCTGGCGATGTGGGCGATCAACACGCTGGAGAAGAGCCGGGCCGAGTCGCACCCGATACAGCTGCACTTTTACGGCCTGTGGGCGTGGACGATCATAACGCACGTGTCGATGCCGCTCGCCATCTTCTACCGCTTCCACAGCACGGTCTGCCTGTGCGAGATCTGGAAGCGGGCGTACAAGATGAAGCCGGCGTACATGTAGGGTCGTGCGAGCGCTTGGCCCTGTCCGGCACGTGTTGCGAGGATATGTGCCAGGCGTACGGATGAGCCGGCCGCCGACGAAACGATCCCGAGCGGTGCTGTTCACCCGGTCACACCGACGTCCGCCCGTGTCCGGCTGGAGGAACCGGCTGCAATCGATCTGAACGCTTATCTGCGTGCCTAGACCTGGGACGAACGGATGATCGATCTGACATGCACGCAGCTGACTCGCACGCGACGTTTAATGATGTCCTGATGAGGAAGATAACAAAAGCCAAAATTACGTATGCAAACAGTGCCAAACCAAAAGCACAACTTGAACAGCCACACCAACAGACCCGTCGTATCCGACCGTACGACCGTTGTCGTCTTCCTTTGTGGCAAAACTACGGGTACGAGTTTTGTTTTTCCCAATCGATTTCTTAGCAACCGGTACAGATGGAACCGGTGGACAAGCTTTCAGCACCGTTTAGACATCGTCGCTTCGTCGGCGCCCTTTGGTGACTTGGTGTGGCACCTGGTGTTTGTACGTGGTGCTGGTGCGAGTACATCAGAACAACACACCCCACCGACGACACTTCCAAAATCGTGCAAATCGCAAAGCAGGCAAAGAGGAACAAAGTTTTGTACACACGCGTACTACGGTGACCTGCGCCGTTCTACACAACCGCCGATGCCAGGAGCCGGCATCGTACAGCCAGACCAGGACCTTTTCTAGGCACTTGGACATATGGGTAGCAGAGGTTTTAGATACATTTTGTTCACGCCAGGTGTTTTTTGGAGCGAATCTTTTTTATATACATATATACATATATATATATATATAAATATATCGAATCGTAGCAGCTAGTAGTAGATAGGGTAGGATGAGATACGCGCAGCGTATTACGCGAGCGCGCATCCGTAGCAAACAGTGTGCAGGTGTACGGCGAACGTCCAGTATGTCGGAAACGGTAATGCGTCCATGTATGTTACTATCGCTACTATCCTGCGTGCGCGCGTGTTCGTGTCTGTACGGTACCGAACGGTAGGACAGCGCAACCACACGCACACACGCAACCCCGTCAACGCCGTCTATATGAATGGCTTGGTGCCAAAACACGAGCGCGCAACGCACTATTTGTGTTCGACGTGTCCCAACAAAGTGAATCAAAACAACAACAACAACAAAACATAACTCAACTCAGTGTCAAATCAAAGCAAATCAAAACAGAAATGTAAGCATTAATCAACTATAGATGTAAGCGGAAGAGAGGAGTCTATAACCGAATGGTAACAAGCGATCAAACTTCCTGCCTGTGTAAGCGAGTTGTTTCGAGTAGTTTGTGTGTTTTTTTTAAACAGAACAATTTTAACGGCGCGAAACGAAGAAAGTCTTTTAACCCTTTAAGGCAACACACACAAACAACCAGAATTGTAATCGCGTTTGCGATTTTGTCTATTTTCGCGAAAGTGTTTCGCTTAGCGTAGCGTTGTAGTACCTTCAAGCATCGCGTCTCCGTGAACGTAATTTCCATTGACGGCGTACGCACCGATTCGTTTTCAAACACAAAAAAAAAATCAAAAAAAAAATGCACGATCGATCGATGCGTGCGCTGGTAAGTAGGCTAAGAATATCGGAAATCCCGACCCGCGTTACAGTTACGGAGCGTGATAAGTTAGGCTTCGGTTTTGTTTGCTCTCGTTTGCGCTAGAATTGTTAGAACGCTCGTCGTGCCGTCTTGTGTGTGTGTGTTTTTTTTAATTTAATTTATTTTTTTTTGGTTTGAGTGGCAAACGTCACACCACGATAGGGGAGGGAAGAAAATAATAAAAAAAAACAAACGGGAAAACACCACAAAGCCGGGCACGCACATGTGGTGCGTCTTTGGCTCGGGCGGAAAACAAAAATTGCGGAAATTCTTCCGAGCTGACATCATCCGACAAACGTTTGTCTTTGTTGTTTCGGTGGTTCGGTTCGCGTTGTCACCTACGTTTTGCGGTGGTTGCGCTCACAAGTTTGCCGCATCACTTCGTCTCGTTTATGTTGCTGTTTTAATTCGGGATAATTATGCAAGAAAATAGAGTACCTTTTGCTCCCCGCAAATCATCGCTGGGGCCGGGGATATTATGACTAGTTGTAGATGGATAACAATGAAAAACAAAACTCAAACATTAAAAAAACACGCTTATTTATGTACGTCGATCATTCCGATCTGGTATCTGGTACATCTCACTTCGCATTCTCTGCATCGCATACCCATGTACACGCCGCCACCTATTTAATCTCTTTAAAGCTATTAATCGTTGTATATGGTCCAAACCACACCCAACCGACCATAATTAGTGGGCCGATTTTCGTGCTTTACTTTGTTTGCCAACTGTTTCACTGAAAGGGTGACGAAACAAACAGACAAAGAAAAACCCGTATCTAGCCGTATTCTCATCTCATGCTAATCTATCTGTCATGCTCACTATTTGCGATACTAGGTACCGACACACTCAATCAAAACACGCTCCCTTCTTTAAGTAGCCGGTAAGATACACGTGTAGGAAACGAAGCTGTTAAAGTGTTTTTTAATTCCGTTTTCATTCTGCCAAAAATTTATTACCTCCCTCTCAAATGACATTATAAAAAAGGGAATTCTGCAATTAAAAAAGATCGAGAGCAAGAGAGGGAGACAGAGAGAGAGAGAGAGAGAGAGAGAGAGAGAGAAAGAAAGAGAAGGGGGGGAAACGGTTCCGTTTGGATGCAGTGTCGATCAGTTACAACGGCAACAATCTATTATAAGTTGTTTGTTACATATTACGCGTGCGTGTGTAAAGTATGGGGAACAATGAACCATTTCTGCTAAGTTGTGCCATTTTTAATTTTACAAAAAAAAAATCTACATTCTGCTCCAAAACTCCCTTTGTCCCGTGTGGATGAAGGAGAGGGAGCGCTAGAAAAGTGTTTCCGAACGAAAGCAAAACAAAACAAAACAAAATTTAAAGAAACCGATTAAATGCAATCGGAAGTTTTATAGGCTTCGGTGTTCTTTTTATCTATGTATACTATGCGCATGTTACTGGGATACATTTTAACAAACCAAAAACAAAAAACAAAGAAACAAAAGAACAGCCATGTTCCGCGTAGAGAATATTATCGAATAACGTAAACAAAAAGAAAAAGAAAACAAAATAAAAGTCTATACAAACTCAACGGCGGCCATTCGGGATTTACAAATAAACAGACAAAACTTACTCGTACTAAAGATTGTGTAATAGCTTTATCTATCCTTTTCTTTGCCTTTGTTTAACACATCCGAACTCTGCGCATGCAAGGGTTTATAAATAATGGAAAAGTGGTAATCCTCTTTTCATGGATCAGGCGAAATTTAAGTTCATCGAATAAAAAACAAGGGTGTGTACGAGGTAGAGAGAGAGAAAGAGAGAGAAAGTGGAGTGGAGTAGTTGGGCTTATATTTAGACCAGAAGTATCAATTCACTAAAGCCCATCGAACAAGTACGCAAATCAAACCTCGTTATATTTGATTGTTAGTGCTCGAGTGTCAGGGTGAAATAAAAAAAATCTTCTTGATGAAAGGCTTTCGCATGAAAAGCTTGTTAGCGTGTTAGTGTATGTGTGTGATAACGCATCTAGGGCAAATGTGCACACGGAACTCACCGTTTTCTAGTTCTGTCCGAGGCAGACAGCCACGATGGAATGGATGGTTATTGCGCCGGCGTTAGAAGTTCTTATCGTTCTTGGGTGCCTTTCGCTGGAAATGGGATGTTCTGGTGTAGCTTGAGCACTGCGGGCTCATAGTCGGCGAATGCCGAGAGTGAGTGCAGAGTTATTGCTGAGTGAGCGCTGTGTCTCCAGCATCTTCACCATCTCCATGCGAGATGCAAGGGAGTTTCTAGGACTCTTTCTACTCTACTCGCTCAGTAACTGGAGTCTGGAGTGGGCTTGCAGTTCGCTAGCAGGTGAAGCAATTTATCATCCATTGAGCCGTCGACCAAACATTCAATCCCAGAGCAACGAATTCTTCCAAAATGAACTACATCTCATGTCCTCGTCGACTTTACCTTTAGCATGAAAAAGGAAGATAGCGAGAGATTACGCAGAGAGTGAGAGTAGTTTTGAGAATAGGTTGAAACGCTTCAACTGGGTCAATTTGTATCCCTCGCCAGATGAGTACTGCAGGCAACAACTCCGGAGAGCACAACGTAACCAACAGAAAGCAAAAAAGCAAAAAGGACATTACAGCATCCTTGTCTTTGGTTCTTGCGTGTTGGCGACACGTTCGTTGCTGTAGGATCGAGGTCATATGATCCCATTCGCAGCACTCGATGCCGATCCCGAAACTCGCACCCACACGCGCACACACACGCACACACGCATCAACGTGGACGGTTGCCGTACGCGGAGTTCGTCACCTGCGTGGGCTTTCAGTGTCGCGATGTGATGCGCTGGTTGCATCGTTCATCCGGGGAGGTTTTGCTCACGTGGTCTCAACCGCAGCAGTGTTGATAACGCGGGTAGCTGCATCCTGGTGCGTGGTACCGTGCGGCCAATACTCTTAGACAGCTGACCAAAAAGCCCTCCATCCACACGGGCATACGCACGCAGCAGATGTCATCCGCTAGCGTACGATTGTTGGCCGGACCGCTGCATTAGACACCATCCGTCACGACTAGTGACTAGCGAAACTCCAATCATTTATAAGCGTGTGTGTGTGTGCGTGTTTTCGTGCGCGTTTGTATACACTGTGGTGCTTAGTTCTAGTGCTTAAATAGACAATCTCTTGCGTGTATCGAAAGCAAATAAACGTAGCTAGTTCCAATTTCGATTTCCGGGTACTTTCACATATACAGATATTAATTGTAAGCGAAGCGTACTTTACGACACTAGTGCCTCCCGACATTCTAACTCTACCGTAGTACATACAAGCTAGCTTCTGCTGCCCATGGCGAATGTAAGCGATCGACGATGCTGAGCAACGTTGCAGCCGTGTGATAAAACATTAGACCAAACTTAGGTAGCAAAACAAGGGCATTCAAGTGGTAAGCGACGCATCAGTCACTCGGCAAACAACAACAGCATCCGTAAGTCATCATCCCGAATATTGCTGTCATCTTCGCTTACTCCTTCGTCTATCTTACCGTTACTTTCCTTTGTGGATGTTTCTATCTTTCCGAAAGTAGTTTAAAATCTCGTTGCTTATTCCAGCTTCAAAGTCGTCCACTATTGGACCATCCAACGATAGTTCTAGATAGATTTTGTTTACTGAAGCCGGTTGCGCATTGCACGTTGCCGCTAATAGTTGGCAATCCTTTTGCTATACGGGGGGAGGTTTTTGTTTTTTGTTTCCAAATTCGTTTTGGGTAGTTTTGCGACCGAGTTAGTCGACGTCGTGCAGGCCGGATTCGTCCGTTCACTGACGCGCTCGTACGGTTTCGCGGGGTTTGTGTGCGGCAGACTATTTTTATCTCCGCAACGGTAGCATAAGAGTGAATGTTGCATCTTCTCCACACACACACATACACCCCGCGCTAGTCCTCCACTGCCGGTTTTCTTCTCCCTTACGTCGTACTGTTCGATACAACGCACAAACATTACAATTCATCTGCCTGCCATTGACATCTCGATTGATACGTGCAACGGTCGGAGTACGACGACGAAATGAAACCGGTGTTGTGGAGAGAAGAGGGCTAGGGGGTGGGAGGGGGAGGGTGATGGGGGGAGGGAAGGGGTGGTATGGGAGAGGAAGAGGAAGAAGAAGACGACCAACGGTGACTGTGCGGTAAAAGGGCCGGTTCGTCGTGGCGGAAGGTCCGACCAGACCAGCTCCGACACAGGAGGCGCAAACCGGCAGAGGGAGTGAATTTTCTGCAAGCGCGTGTGAAATCTCTTACCGCCACCGTGGCGAGTCGGGCAGCGTTGGACAAACCGCCCCAACAAACACCGATCAGTTGTGCTTAGTATCTCCGCCGACGCAGTAGCACGCGAGCGCACACGGTCAACACGGTATGCTGCCAGCTAGCGTCATACCCGCCACATCCCGGAAGTGTCCCATTTGCGTTGGTGTTGTGCCTTGGTAGCGCAAGGTGCCCACTTTGAAGCTTCTTACGAGAGCTCAAACACACACACACACGCACAATCAATCAGTCACGGTTCCGGTTTAAAGTTCCAGGGGTTTTAGTTGGGCAGTATTGCCTGATGGAGTGCTAAGTAGCTTGCCTGCAGCGCTGCTGTCCCAACTGCCCAAGTGTGAGAAAGTGTCAATCGGGTACGTAATTTAGCAGCACGAGCACGTGAAACAAGTGGCAACAAGTGCGCAAAGCGTTGCAGGTAAGAATAGAGAACGCTGACGAGCTGGAAAGCCAAAGTACCCGCGTGTGCATTGAGCGTTTAACAAGCGAGCGCTACCAAAGCATTGCATACGTTCAGGCGCTGCAAGGGATGCTATAAAGCAAGTGTACAAAGTGTGCGGTTCGTACCGATTCGGCCTCGTTTAAGGCTACTTCATTCAACAAAACCAAACACAAAAACTGGAGCATGACCTGCCGCTCAGACAGTGCAGTATTTACTTTTATCAAACCAATATTTCCTTTTTCCCGCCCAATGTTTATAATAACGCGTATAAACAAATCCCACTAAACACCACACCACCCTCTCTTCCCCGCTCTTTTCCTCCCGAAATGGCAGTTCACCTTTCCTGGTTTCAATCTTCGCGGTAATTACGCGAATGATGAAGGACACGCAAATAATAATATTTAGATTTGTGCTCATTCCTCGTGGCATGAAAGTAATTCAACTCGTTTAATCATACCAGATTGTTTCCTTTTTTTTGAGGGGGGGGGGGGAGAGGGGGGGAAGGGGGATATTTTGGTGTAAAAGATGGGTTTGTTTTGATTGCGCTTGCAATGCTTAACAATCAAATTGTTTAGCACCGACAATTCGTTGCGCCCTTGGGATGGGAGTCATCCTCGGTTTTTTCTTCCCCATCTTACGGGTAGACCAACTGTTGCGCCTGTGCCTTTTCTTTCGCTTTCTACCGCTTGGAGGATAAGCACCGATGCATACGACGCCGTTAGCATACGACTGTACGAGTGTTGTTTGTTTTGGGTGCATGAATTTTCACGCCTGCCTCCTAAACGAAACAATCGCCATGGTGGTGGGAATTTTCCATCCTTCCATGGCTACAGGTTGCACCGTTATCGCCGGCATGGTAATGAGTGCATCCGCGTTTCGATTCACATTGCAAACTGGACGCAAATGGGTTACAAATTTTAATTTGATATTCCTTGCTGTTGATGCAATGGAAATGCTATTGGAAGTTTTACCATTTAGTTAGTTTGTATAACTCATAACTCAAGAATCATTTCATGTGCGAGTCTCCTGATTCCTTTTGGCAGTTTACATATCATGTGAACGAATCATTTCACTCATGGAGCCATGAGCCATTTTTCCAGGACTAACGAATGACTAACGAGTGGAAGAATCATTTCAATTCGCGTGTTATGACACTTGGAGGAGATTATCCGCTCACTCATATATGAATCATGAGTTAAGTGACTCAGTGCAAGTGAGCTACGAATCATATCATTTGGAAGTCATCACTGTTTGATGAGTGACATAAATGAGTGACTTAACGTATTAAAAAATCATTTCACTTGCAAGTCAATACTGTTTGATGAGTGACTATCAGGTCATACGCGAATGAGTGTTTTCATATCCCGCAAAAGAGTGAGTTACCTCGTTTGTTATGATTCTTTGTGGCGATCACCGCCTTACTCACCGAGTGAACTATTTAGCTCCTTTTAGAAATATTTCTTTGCGATTTAAGTTAAACCAGCGCAGAGCATAAGTGTAACCAGCGTTTCCATTCTCCATTGAATCTGTTAAGCAATGTTTGCTATCAAATTGAGAACCTATTTTCCATTTCTCTTTGCGAAACTTGTTACTGTTTATGGCGTGATGTTGTTGGTTGTAGAAGATACAATTTCAGTTCACTTTGATGTTTTGCCTTCCAGTTTCCCAGCTGTTTCAAAGCAGCGTAATCAGTAGGTGTAACGTTGCCAAACCGTTCACTTGAGCGCTTGTCGTCCGATCGGCATTCCATTGAATCACCCCGGTGGCGAGACATTCGACCCAAGGTGAATTGATACACTCGGCCAGCAATCGAATCTCAACCCTTATTCATGAACTGGAAGCTCGCAAATTTTCTCCCCCTGCACGCGTGAAATATGAAGCGACCGGATAAACTTAACACGCAGTAACGCTCCACCAATGTGTGTGCAGGGATTATCGCGACGGTGCAAAACTGCTTTCGCGCTACCAGGGGATTTGGAGTTGTGTGCGAAAATGGGGCAAAAAGCCGTCCGTGCCACGGGGAAAGCCGGGAGGGACTGTAAATTATGCGTGTCATAATAATGGTGCGCCGACCAGCGGGCATAAATATAGCTCCATTTGTGAGTTCCCTGCTGCTGGATGTATGTTTGAAAAGTGGTGTTGCATCACGGTCGCGTCGCAAGTCTTGTGTAGCACGATTCGATCGAGGGAAATCATGTCGCTTTGGTCTGGATTTGGGGCCGATATCCAGGCTAGATTGATGGAAACGTAAACAAAATCTGCCGAACCATACGAGCATCGTCTCGGGCAGATTTGTGCCATTTTTCAATCGCCACTAGATGGATATTCTGGACTGCGGATGCGGTAATAAACGGCGCGACGGACGCTAAACTGTTGCACCGGAAGTCGTGCGCGTTGCTTGTAAACAATGTCGGTCTTGCCGCTCGACCCGAAAATGGGTTTTAATTGCCAGATTGAGTTCTACGTGATTGATGTGAAGCGAACCATATTTACAACACTGCGCGTTCGTCTAATGTGGTGGTTGCCTTACACTTACTGATGTCATCGCCGCTCGTTTGGGCCTTGTTTGGGTTTGACGTGCCTTCCTATGCTTTGCCTTGGTTGAATTGGCGTTGCTATAAATAAAACGGGCCACCATTTTTCTTTATTAAATTATTCTTTCACATTTTCATCCTGCTAAGCACTGCGCTGCGTTTGTTACCGATGGTGGCATACAGAAGAGATGAAACAACAACAACAAAAAAAAACTATTCACCCTTAGCACACAAGCAGACCGCAATTATTTGTCTGTGACCTAGATATGTTCCACACCACGCAGGAAATGGTTTGTATGAAAAGATTTCCTTCGGGAAAAGCGGGAACAGTTTTCCGTAAATATTTTCCACTTCTTCTGTATGTTTGTATGTGTGTGTGTGTGTGTGTTTTTGTTCCGTGCTCCATATCTGGCGCTTTGACGCGGATGACAACCCTATTTGGCCAGGTTTTCAAATCAGAAACCGGATCGGGGTACGGGGGAAATTCTTTTGTCGTCTTCATTTTACTGCATTGTAACGCTGGAATGGAAACCCAGCTGGCTGGCCGGGTTTGGAAAGAAAAACAGGAGCAACCGAAGAAAGAAAGAAAGAAAAAAACATCCATTCAAACTCCCGACTCTTTCGATCTATTTTTATTTACTAGCGCAAATTTGTCTCTTCCGTCGTTTCCGATGCGCGCACACGGTGGAGTGCGAGTTTCCACTCCGTCTGGTTTTTTTGGTTTTCCTCACCAAATTCGGTCTTCTAGACCGTTGAGTGTATGTATGTGTGTGTGTGTAAGAAAGTGTTTTTTTCCTCGAACTGGTCACTGACCCGTTTTCTAGCGGACTATCCTTGGCCATGCCGTTTTTTTTAGAGTTTATCCTGCGAACAATACGTTTCTTCTTTGGGGTTGAAATGATTTTTTTTTTGGTTTTGTTAAAGAGAAAGCAAAAAAGTGGAGACGTTGGTTGAGACAGATGGGAAGGGAATGGAGGTATGAAGACAGCTGTAAATAAAACCAGACAGCATGGAAACCGAAGACCCAATGATAAGCATTGTTTGCAATTGTACGGTTTGCTAAGGTATATGAGCAACTCCGGTTACGCCTGCAAGGTATGCAACGGGTGTCGAATGTACGGGTTCGTTTCACCGCCCCAAGAGCCAAGCAGTCTGGTGTGCATTTTTCTTTCACCTCCCGATTGCTAAAAACCAAGCCTCACCAAGCTGAAAAGCGAATGTGGTTAGGGAGGAGAAAAGAAAAAATGGAAGACAAAAAAAATCAATCATAGGCAGTTTTATATATTTTGTTGTTGTTTTGCTTCTTCAAAAATCGCCCCCTTGCCGGATCGCTGACATCAGCCAATTGCTGCCGACTGCAATTGAAGGAGACAAAATTAAATCCCTGTCCTAGACAGTGCAATAACCGCTCCGATCCTGCGTACCGCTTACCCGCCATCCGCTAGAAACTATTGGCAGACATATGCTCAGCACATTCGACAGCCCATGAAGGCAAAAAGCGACAGTGGCGAAGCGGTAAACACTGTAGGGATGCAACAGGAAAAGAAAATCGCTGTTGAGATGCCAGCGGCCAGCGTTGTAACGTGCTGACAATAAATATTTAATTGCTAATTTGATTGCGCCGACATGGCTGCAATCCGCCCAGCAT
>CM032179.1:5693572-5719149 GCA_018908115.1 Anopheles rivulorum
AAACAAATCCCACCGATTTATGTATCCGTCTTATATTTGGAGCGCTGCCAACATCTTCACCGTCCACCCGTGCGGAAGAAAATGGATTTATTTCCAGCGCTCCCGCTGACCTGGGCTGTCTAATTGAGCCATTTATTGCCGATGCGAAGATGGCAAGCCTGTCCGGCTTTGCGGATGATGTCCCGCCGCGTTCGCCGTCGTTGTCGTCCTATTTCCTTCCCATCCCGGGAAGTTGTTGTTGGTTTCTTCTTTCTTCTTTCTGTTTCTTTTTTTGCTCCTTCCTTCCGGTGCGTTGGTGTGGCACAATAATGACACCCATCACCACGGGTAATGGCAAGGAATGGACAGTGCAACCACCATCATCCGGTACGTAGAAAGTGTGCCGGTGGTCTATTGCACATCGGAAGGAGAAGGAATTGGACAGCCGTGTCTTGTTCTTTACTTTCTTCTTTCTCTTCCGCCATTCTGACGTCATAAATATCGCTTATTAGGATGTCCTGTCTGTAAGGCAGTGTGGCGGATGAGCGTTAACTGTGCATGGTGCACGGTAATTATGCTTACGCTGGTGTGCCTTTCTTTTGTGATGAAGTCATTGCGAAGAAGCTTACGAATATGTTGAGATATTAGCGTTAAGGCCAGTTTACATGCCCATAGCTTTTGTACAGACAAAGTCCTTTCTTTCAGGGAGGAAACTAATCTGCCTCACATTTTGGAGCAATAGATGACGAATTCCAGGACTCTGAATAGCTGAAGATTCCAGAAATCACAATATCATATTGGTTCTGCTTGAGAACGATGCTTTTAATCTTAAGGTGTATGTCTAAGATGTTAAGCATCGACCAAGATTTATACAACTTAGATAATAGCAATCCAGTAGTGCTTTGCCCATTCGAGTTTGAAGTGTGCTCAGTAGCAGGAAGCTGTTTTAGGCAGTTGAAGATGTTGGAATTCTCAAATACCTTGAAGGAAATAATTAGGTATCATAAGCCCACCTATATTTTAGTCTATACCTTCAGGCCGTTTAATGCTTCAATGAGCAAATTCAAGTACTTTGGTGTGTCTGGATTTCTGACGTTTTGCACTGCATTTCAGAAGCATCCGGATGGACTAAGACAAACGGTATGCTCTGACCAGAAGTAATTGAACCAACGAAGTCTTCACAGCAATTAGATTTCACTTTAACTCCTTTTCCAATTCTCTCAACAGACTTAGATGCTAGAATGCCATCGAACCTTTTGCAAGGTACAAGAACGTGACTATGATATATTTTGATAGTTTAAAAATATTGTCATTGGGACAGAGGTTTAGAGATTTTGGGAAAGTACTGCAAACAGGCTTTCATTTACATGTTTCTATTTGTTTCGATTTTCCATACCACTTTAATCAAAAAAACACCAATTGGACAAAAAAATTGGTTTAAATTTTGTATATCCTTAAAGTAAGAGAGGAGTTGAATCGAATATCTTTTTGCTCAAAACAAAATTTAAAGCATGTGTAACTAAGGAGATCTTTTAGTTTCTTACAAACATAATTGCATAAATTATACAAACAACATACACACACAGATATATACACACACAATCTGACAGAAAATTTCCGCTGCACAACACAGTAAGGCATTGTGCTGCTGCATCGCGGGTACGAGTTCCATTTAATCGATAATAAATTATTTGATTTATATACAAAGCAAGAAGCAAAGAAAAAGGAACCACAAGCGATGCTCCGATTGCCAAACGTTCGGGCCGTGTTTGGCACCATGGGAAGCATCGTGCCGGCGCCTACACGAACGGCAGAAATGAATAAAACCAAAAAAAAGAAAGAAAGAAAAGAACCGAAACACTCCCATCCCGCACCAGAGCACGGAACACTTTCGCGCGTGGAACGAAGCCGCAAAGCGGAACGCGATGAAGCTGCAAGGTGCAAAACGGCCAGCATCAGGAAGCCTTCTTTTTTTTTTTTGTTGCTGTGTCCCGGTACGACCATTTGCGGGGGTCAACTAGGGCAACATGATCGATGGTGTTCGATCCACGTCCGAAAAGGGAGTTCGGGCTTCCGACACCCGTGGTCAGGCGTGTGGGTCATCCCTGTCCCTGCGATGCCCTTGATAGGCGTTTACCCCGATTTTTAGACCGATCTTCGACCGCGTGAGGTCACGTTATGCAACGCCGTAACCACGATGCCTGCAAGGTGTAAAAAAACAAATAAAATTTGTACAATTTTACTGTGTGAGAGAGAGAGTGTGTGTGTGTGTGTGTTTTTTTTTCTTGTTGTTGTATTTTCCCACTAAAGGGTCGTGTGACTCGCGCGTACAGGAACCTTATCCCTGCGGTATGTGCATCATTTTTCAACGTGTTTCTACCCCATCTAGATCACGAAACGTTAGAGTAGCCTCTTGTTTTTTTGTTCCTTCGTTCTTCAAACTCTGCTTATCATTAGTCAGCAGTAATTATGCTTCGCAGTACTGCTCCTTAATGGAATGCACTCACTCCTTCTATCAACGCTTGGTTGCGCACGACACTGCAGCATCGGGACCATTGAAACAAACAAACAAAAAATGGGAGAAAAAAAATCGTTTGCTATTAATTACACACCGAAAACGAATCCGACTGGATGTGTTCGGGACAACTGCAACTCGTTCCCTCCTGCCAGGCAAGACAAATGCGCTGAAAGGTGATCCATCCATGCCGTTGTGCAAGGGTTACTCTGACGTAAACTAAAAAAAAAAAACAGGGAAAAAAACAAACCAGCGGCCACTCAGCGACACACGCTACCGAGGATTAATGACAAACATTCCAACCAGTCCCATGCCCGAACCGGACCGCTCCACACCGGGGTGGGTGACAAATCCTTTTTGCGGCTGAATGTCTTGATTTGTTGCCCCTTGGCTTTGGTTTCATCCCTCTCGGCGCGTGCTTCCGACACGGCGAAGGGAAGAATTTAAAATATTAACCCGCTGCAAACGCACCGAAACCAAATGCTGGGCGCGAGCCGGGCCTATCAGCTAATCGGGTGGTTTTTGGCGATAATTTTCGGCAACGACGGCACACCGGCCGTGCCGCAGTGGGAAAGTTTCTCGCAGGCTAACAAGATGCAACATTCTCGCCGGCAGTGGTCGGGAAAATAAATTCATCTCAATTTGCCAATTCATCCGTTGCGCATCCGCCTGCAAGCGTGGGAAGGGAACGGAAGGGAGGGAAGGAGGAAGGGAGGGAGGGAGGAAGAAAGGAAGGGTAGCGGAAGGGCGGGATGGGAAGGGAGCGAGATAAGGAAGAATCTGGCGTGCGATTCCTGTACGTTTCCAGGTTCTTTGATCTGGCCGCCAGCAGCCGTTACGCAGCGCACCAAGGCTGCGGGCCTTCTCTCGGTGCAACGGGCTACGGGCCAACCCCGTGGGTGCCAGGTAGGACGAGAAGATTTGTTTGAGATCCTTATTTGTTAGTTGTTTTTTGTTTTTCTTTAAGGAAACATACGTACAGCTAGTAAGATATTGGTGGGAGTCAACGAGCTAAGCTGAGAGGCAAAATTAAAGCTGCTGCTTGGATAGGAGATTTATTTTTGTATTTTGATTTTAGCTCTGAAACGTCGTCAAACGTCGTAGCTTCAAAATCAACTTTTCTTACCCTAATAAGACCCATACAAAATCTCTACCAAATACGTTTGCTTTGGTTGATACAGAGTCCCTCACATTTGTTCGTTTTCCAAAATCCAACTAAAGTCCTTCAGTAAATGTTTTGTTATTTAAAAATTAATGCTAAATAAAATATTCAATTAAATTCTTCATTGATATCATGATCAATAGTAGGCAAATAGAAATGAATGCTATCTCCTTCCAGCGCTCCTTTCTCACTACGAGAATTACTAAAACATGTCGTATTTGGACGATAGTGCTTATGCCGACAGAGACTTAAACGAGTGCAAAGCGAGAAGAAGCTTAATGAACAAAATTTGATTATTTTACTTTAAAAAAAACAATTGTTTTACTTTTTGATATAATTATTTCATTATTTGTTCCTCCTTTTAACGGAAGAAAAAGAAAGCAAAAAGGCACATTTCGCTTCATGCGCAGGGTAATAAAGGAAAACAAAAGGTTCCAGAGAATGTTATTGCTATCTGTCAATTTATGACACATTACAAAGCATGCACACATTAAAAAAAAACGACATCTCAATCGTGTTGTTGTTGTTTTTGTTTCCTTCCTTTCCATCCACTCTCAGCGAGGTCTGATTTAAATAATCGCAAATGACAGAATCAACTTTATCCAGCGCAATGTTTATCTCCCACTCGGACGCTAATAAAGACATCGCCCCAATCGGGCCCGTTCCGCCCGATACGCGTGGTCATCCCACGTTCTGCATTGCCTTTCGAAATTGCCTAATTGTGCCGGGTGGGTGATTTTTTTTCCCCCTTCCTCCGCCTCGTACGTAATGTGTTTTCACCGTGTGGCGACCTGCGCGGAAGAAATTTGCAAAATAATAAAAATCAGTAAGATGTTACTGCTGCCGGCATGTGCCGGGCAGTGCACGAGCTGAATCGCGCTGCCCGAAGTGGCCGCGGTAAGCGTTTTTAATTAAATTTTATTTATTTTCCCACCGCGATACGATTTGTCTCGATTGGTGGCGGCCAACCGATGGGCTGGGCGCGGAGGCTGAGCGCAGTGGGCAACACCGCCATCCAGCCACCCGCTGGTTTCGGTTGCTTCTGTGGGCAATTTTTCGTTTTCGCACTCGCGCGCCGTACCCATTAGCGCCGAAATCGATTTATGGGTGCCGTGCCGTGCCATTGAGCACAAAATTTGGACGGGGTGAGCGAGCGCTCACACGATCGGCACGCACTGCAAGCCAGGCAAGGATAGGCATACACGGTTCGATTGCCATTTACGTTACAACCGTAAGGATCGTTTTATTTTATGTTTTCATTTGCGAGCATCCCGTTTTACGAGCGTAGCCACCGGAATCAAATCGTCATCCCCGAGCGTACCATTAAGTTAAGCGAGTGTGTGTGTGTGTGTCTGTGATGGGAACAAGCGGGAGAATGGAGAGGGAGGGGTGTGAGGGGGAGGGGGGGGGGGGGGTGGATGGAATGTGGTGTGCGGGAACGGACACAGGTTGGAATGCTTTTGATCGAGGTCACGTTTCGGCAATTTACGGATTGCGTTCGGTGTGCCCAACGCTCTAAACATTGGCGCAGCTTTACTATCTTTGGCTGCGTTCGATTTTATTTTTTCTTGTACTTTTTCGTTTCGGAATTTGCTTCATCCCTTTAAATCCCATGGCGAGAAAGGGATGAATAAAAGAAAACAAACGAGAAAGAGAGAGAGAGAGAGAAAGAGAGATAAGGATGGAGAGAGCTATACGAAGAAACTGTAGCGGCAGGTGTAAATGACAAATTGATTTTATCCCCAGCACGAGCGAATCGTCCTTCTTAGAGTCCTTTTTCTTCCCGAGTTCCTGTGGTTCGTCCAGCTTTAGCCGCGGAAGCTCTCTCAGGCTCTCTCTCTCTCTCTCTCTCTCTTTCTCTCTCTCTCTCTCTCTCTCTCTCGCGCACGCTCCGTATACTTCTAGCCGGAGAAAGGTGGCACTGCTCTAGACAACTGCCAAGGAAATGAAGAAACCGGATTTACGTGAGCCCAGTTTTGCCCTTCCAGTTTGCCGTTAGACTGGCACGCGTCCGAACGACGGCGAGCTGGCCGGCCCGGACAACCACCCAACGCCACCCTGGAACGGTGGTGCACGATTATCGCGAAAAACCGGTGGAAATAAATTAAGAAGGAAGTAAAATAAACTCCCCGCACAGCGAAACTATGGTGGCATCGGCGGATAAACCGGTATCATATATTTGCAAGCGCTTATCGCTTACAGCACGTACCAAACAGAGCACAACAGTATCCTTACACAGACAGCAACAACAAAAAGAAAACGAAAGAAACATAAAGAACAGTTGATGATAGTACGCGTTCCCCATCGGTTAAAATGTATCGTTCGCTCGTACCGTGCAGGCTCATCTGCCGCTCAAAAGCGAAAGGAAACCCGCGCGAAGCTAGCGTAACATGGGATAATATACAGAAACACCTGTGAGTGTGCCGACTGTTGACGCGCTGCAGCAGATTCATTAATCGCGCACGCGACCGTTTTTAACTCCACGTTTTCTCCCCCGAAATATCCTCCAATTTGGGGGGGAGCAGTGGGAAGGGAGAGAGGATGGGAGCGAAGGGGTTTGTAATTGCTTCTTTGCTGGTGGATTAAAACCGTAACCGAAATGGTCCATCCCAGGCTGGCAAACACTCGGAACGTAAGAGTTGCACTGCGATATTCTTCCGAAACGGCTGACACCGTTCCATCTGGGCATTACATCTCGCATATTATTTACGTAACCCGCTTAACATCATTACCTGCTACTTAGTACCTTTGCAGTTCTATCCTATCCGAAAGTTTATCCGCAATGCCTGTCATACTTTGGGAGCAGCTCCCAAAGTTTGGAAAGGAAGGATTTCATACAGATGATCTTACTGGTAAAATCTTCGTTTTTGCAATACGGAGTTGTGCGGATGGAAAAGTTCTCCATAAAGCTATATTCCGTGGTACTTGTATCGCAGTAACGGAGGTGACAAGTACCTTGTCATTACGCACAGAAGTGCCTTAAGCAATGTGCATTGTCTGCTAAATGGCTTCGTCTCATCAGTAGCTTCTAGAACATCTTCATTATAAAGAAGCGCGACATTCGATGCCATCTAGATGATCTTCCAAGATGATATACTGTACTCGGAATATCCACTAGGAATCGCTCCAAAGATTTGGGTTGGAATAAAAAACTGGAGAAGATATTAGACGAGAAGTAGAATTGAGAGGCTTTTTATGGTCTGGAAAGTGGAAGGTGCCTTTAAATTTGCGAGAGGAACTATGGTACAAGTAACCTTCACCTATCACAGATACCGGCAGAACATTGGTGTCTTTGGTGTTTGCTTGTGCTTCATAAGGATCCTCTCAGAAGTTAGAGGTTATTCCGATCAAGGTTTTAGTACTTGTACAACGCTTCTGTGTAATGAGTCCCTTGGGTTGAAGTGACTCTCTCAATCAGAGCATTGAAGAAATACAAATCTTCAAATGAAATTTGATAATATCGGCATCGAAAGCACTATGATCATAACGAAAAGGGCATTTGAGCTTAAGTTTTGGAAAGCGGGAGAGTCCTGTTTAGGTTTTCCTCAGACGAACATGTGTACATAAACAAAATATTGTGAAAAAAGCGTTGCCTAAATAGACCGCTTTTTCTTTCCAAGTTTATATAACGCGTACCCGAAGAATATCCTTTAATGATGTACATAAAAGTATTTTCTACAATGTTTAAGCACTGCGAAAGTGGTAAAGAAGGAGAATGAAAATGAGGTCACATATACAGACACTAATACACCGCAGGCAAACCCTTCCGATAGGTAGGATACTGATAACGTTGCGCATGCGTCTAAGCGTGAACGTTGTTGTTGCTAGCTTGTTCCAGGCTTGATGGAGAGCTCCAGTACCCGCCGATACACCTGTCTATTCTACAGCAAACATTTCCGTTCCGCTGTGCTCAGTGCATGCATTTTTCCTTGTCGCTTTGGTTTCTACGGGGAAGGATATTTCAATTGCACGACGCCAACACACGCACAGTTCTAAAACAGGTTATCGCAGTCGTCTAAGAATGCGTTCGGCCCAGCGGTAAGAAGAAGCATCCGGGGCGGACGGCACGAAACAGGCAGGCTTACAAGCGGCGAAATGAAATGTGGCCCGTGTAATGCCAAAAATAAACGAAACGAAACAGCGAGAGCTGAGAAAATGAAACTCCACAGCAGCAGCAGCAGCAAGAAGGAAAACAAAAACGCATAACCCATCCTAAAAAGACCAAACTCATTTCACACCAAATTTACCCATCGCGCGCCACGCGTGAATGCACTCGCGCGGCCAAACAAAACGCCGGTGCCATGCGGTGACGGGGTACTTACGCTACTGACTGCAGCGATCCGTGGATCCGATGCAAATCGAATAATAAGCTGAAAAGGGAAACAACACCAACGACAAGACAAATCTCTCCAGCGCTGGTCGGGATCCGGGGCCGGACAAGCAACCCGCAACCGAGCACGCTTTGCGCAAGAACATTGAGCCGTCACGGTCACGGGACGCCGGCACGGGTCTTGCGGTTTCGGTTCCCGGCGGTTGTTCCCGGCTCGTGTCATCGACCAATCAACGGACGGCTTTCACCGCACATCCCCGCGTTGTCCACCGCGGCCCAATATTCGGGACCCTTTCCCTCTTGGCCGAGGCGCGCGCGTACGCGTGAAACGTACGGGAAGAATTTACTTTTCACCTGTTTGCCTGGGCCCTTTTTGTGTGTGTGTGTGTGTGTTTTTTCCTTCTCTCTACCTTCAGTATTGTTTTGCTGGTTTGCCGTTTTCCTCGCCAGCTTCTTCATCTGGTACTGGCAAGTAACAGTTGAAAAAAGCACGAGACAGCCAAACAGGAACAAAGCCACACAAACTCCGCTTTTGCGGCAGGGATTATTTCTGCACGTGAGGTACGTTTTTCGTAACATCGTACCGATCGTGCTGTTTGCTGTTAGAAATGGCAAGGTTCCTTCATTTGTTTGTTTTTCAATTACCATTTGCCATTTGGCTTTTTTTTAAAATAAATTAGAGCTACTAGCATAAAATGTCGCTATCTCAAAAAAAAAAAAAACGGGCACTATCAGGCAAAAAGGCTATTCCTTGCGCACTTCTATGTTTCGCGTGCATTATTTCGATCTTTATCGTGTAATTTTTAATGTCCTTTTTTGTCTTTTCTTTTCTTGGTGCTTTGCTGTTGCAATCGGCTGAACCCCGAATCGAACCATCGGCCGGTCCGGGGGGGGGCCACGATGCAAGTGTGCGGCAGCAACGAGCGGGACGTGCGCAAAGTAATAATCCATCGTGCAAGTGCAGCGGGCGAAAGGATCCTTCCCGTCGTAGGTCGTGTGCCTTAGAGGGCGATCGAGAGCGTGCGCGCGCGCGCACGCCTCGTACATGCGAACGAGACCGTGCACCTTGCGCACCTGCCTGTTTGTTGCCCGTGGGTTTCGAGCAGGGAGAGAACAAGAGAAAGGGAGAGAGCGAGAGAGAGAGAGAGAGTAAGGAAAAAGGTGATGGCAGCTGAAACCGTGCCAGGACGAAAGCGATGTCCTGCCAACGGTACGCTTCACCGGCCGTTTCGTCGCCTGTGCGCTCGCGCAAGTTCTTTGTGTGCCGATCCTGTTTGCAGCGCAGCGCTGCGAATGATTTGGATTTTTTTTTTTTGTTTTGTTTCGTTGCCGTTATTCCTTCGAGCACGTTTTATTTAGAATCGTACTGTTCATGCTTTGCTTTACTAAGCGAAGATGACACGAGACACTGTTACGCACCGGTGCGGCCATCATCAAACGCCGCGTACATCGGGCGAAACATCCCTTAAGCGAAACAATCCGAATTTCAAACATCAAAAATTAAGCATTTTTCACATTCCCAAGCGCGACCAATTTTGTAGCGATTCGGCACTGTATGTATTGTGTTTTTACAGACGTTCGAAACAGCAAAAACAATTAAACAGGCTGCCCCGGTCGGAAGGAGCAACCCCTTTTTGCATCATTAGCCTCGTTTGTTTTATTTATTTCTTGCGTAAATGTTGCACAAAACACTTAAAAAAAACATTTAATTTCCAACCCAACGCCTGGTGGAAGCACGGTACGGTTTGGTGTGGAGCATGGTGCATGGCATGCACGACTACCACCCAAGCATCGGTACGGAAAAGCGCGGAGAAAGTTGACACCGGTCGTCAACCCGCGTCAGCCATCTTCTTGGTGCCGTCCAGCGTTCTGGCAAAATTTGTGAACATTATTTGTTACGACAACCCGACCCGTGCTGGCCTACTTTTCTGCCGACCTTGGACCTTTCGGAGTCTGGCCGCGCGCAACCGCACGTTATTTTATGCGACGTGCCGTTTTTGACAGTGTGCGGTTCACTTTATTGCGCACCGGACCAACACCTACCTACCTACCCACCCAAACAACCCACCGTTCGTTACTAGTGCCGTTGCGGGGTAGCCTTGATTTGACGTACCGTCTGGCACGGTTGTGGAATCTGGAGCAATAGCCGCATCTGCCGCATAACCCAAACATTGTAAAGCGCGCGTGTGTGTGTGTTTTTTTTTGCGCCCATATCGGTTTATGCTCATATTTATTTGTTTTGCGGCGGATTTTGTTTGTTTTGCTGTTGTTCTTTTTTCTTCTCCCTACCCATTCTTTCTTTCTTTCTTTCGCCACCGATCATTACGCCATTGCGTTCCGTTCAGATCGGGTTTTGCTTTCTCCAGAATGGCACGGACAACCCATTATGCTGCACGCGTCTTATTGCATTGTATGTTTGTTGCTGTGTCGCTTACAACAATTTACCAACTAATAAGGTCAGCTCGGTGTGAATGATAAAATTAAAAAAAAAATAATAATAATATTTTTATTTTCCATTTTATTTATATTTTGGATTTAAGTAGAGAAAGTACAAATAAATTTTTAAGACAACATTAAATTTAAATTTGATTTTTATTTTTCCGATTTCCAGTAGAATAAAAATTCGTCCAATTTATGCACGGTACAAGAGGAATCGTTAAAAATTCTACGTGAAATTTCGTTAAATTCTTGCAAAACAGAACTTCTTTTAAATCCAAATAATCATTAAAAGTTTGTGACAAATACTAAAATAAAGAAAGTGAAATAAAATAAAGGATCCTATACAGTGCGTAACAAAACTTCACGCTCATTAGGTTTCTTGCAAAAATTACAAAAATAGTTCTTTTCAAAAAATCTCGAGAAAGAGAATTAATTTTGCATGTTTTAAAACCTTCCAACTAAACGAAACGCTTTCCTCGTTTGTGTTGCAAAACACTTGCCTCACAACAACAACAACAAAAAGCTACCATCAAACTGGTCGCCGGTCAAAACCCCAAACGACGAACGGGCGTGCGTTTGCGCGTGCCGATTTCGGGGTGTCGAGACACATGAATCATGACCGACGGGGGTTTGCGCCCCGGTCTGGATAATGAATCCCGCGACCGGGAATGATGCAGCGAGCGGTGCCCATCCGTCAGCGTTGTTCGGTTTCTTCCTCGCGGGAGCAAATTAAAAAATGCCACATACAAAAACAACCAAAACAAGCAAACCAGCAACGCAACCGCACACACGCAACGGTCGCGGGTCGATCGCTTCAGGTGTAGTTTGTTTTTCGGGGTTTGTTTGGTTCTAAGGGTTGATTATATTTCTACCCCTTCAAAGCAAAACTTTGCAAAAAAAAAACAAAGCAAGGAAAGCAAAAAAGCTGCCCTCAAGTGCTCTTTACAATGATAAACACAAAAAAAAAACGGCATGCATGCTTCCACATCCGCTCGATCGAAACCGTTCGATCGTGTCGCTGCTTCACCGAAATCGAAACTTTGAAAGTGCTCAAAAGACGAAAAAAAAGAGGAAAAGAAGAAGCAAGGAGGAAAGAATTTCCATTGCACCGGTGGCAACAGGCTCGCGCAGAGACAGTTCATGAATGATACGGCTTCGTGT
This sequence comes from Anopheles rivulorum, assembly GCA_018908115.1. Taxonomy (NCBI): domain Eukaryota; kingdom Metazoa; phylum Arthropoda; class Insecta; order Diptera; family Culicidae; genus Anopheles; species Anopheles rivulorum. The sequence goes on from CM032179.1 coordinate 5,705,159, forward strand.
ATGAATTTGTCCAGCGCGCGCGCGCGCGCCCGTCCACGAATCGATCGCTTCCTTTACTTCCTTTGGTGCCGGGCCCGGTTCAGGAACTCGCGAAAGTGATCAATTACGGAACGGTACGGATGGGGTCTATGTCCTGCCACGGAACCAGAACAGGATCTTCTTCCCCGGGGGCACGAAAAGGCTACCAACAGCACACAGCGACATAGAGAGAGAGAGAGAAAAAAAGGGAAAAGGGTCCCACTAATTATGCACGGCGACATGCGCTGTACAGGAAAAAACTTTCCTGTAAAAAAGAGAAAGAGAGAGCGAAAACTTGCCTGCGTCGCTTTTGTGGGGTGTATATCAAACTCCATGGTCCATGCTTCGTCAGGATGCACTTCCGAGTAAAGAAAACCAAACCAACAGCCAACAACAATAAGAATTCCAAAAACCGAGCTAAAAAGAACCAAACGCGCGCACATCAATCAAGCAAGTATCGACCGCACGTCTTCCTTTCTTCCCCCCCCCCCTCCTCTCCCTCCTGCACACTCTCGCACCAACCCCCAAACCGTGCCCGCTTCTAACGGTGGGCGAAATTGTTTCGCTCGTTTCGCTTTCCATTCGATTTTCCTTTCGACTGGCGACTTTTGATTTTATTATGATTTAATGAGCTACCGGCGTGGACATACCGGCTCAGCTGACAAACTTCGCATGCGTGTTATTAAGCGTAGCAGGATGGTCGGTTTCGTTTTTTTTTCGTTGTTTTGTTTCGCTCTGCCTTTTCAGTATTTGTGAAGCTCTTGGACAATTTTTTATTCCGTGTGTGACCGCGGTGGAATTCATTTCGCTGGAATGTTCGGTCCCCATCGGTCCCCATCAATCATGCGTTGGTCCTCCCTTTTGCATGCAAAATATGTGCACACGAGTGGGAAGGGTGGAAGGGGGGAGGTTGGGTGAGTTTTTTTTGGTGGTTGATTATTTCCTTCCTATCAGTCGCCTAATATGTATTTAAATTAACAAACCACTACACTTTCCTTCGCTTGGGAAGCGTTTTTTCTTTGCTTCCTCGATCGATTTTTTGTCTTTGTGTTGGTTGGTTAATTTCAATTTTGCCTGTGTTCCTGAGCATCGAGGGCGAAAGTAACGAGCGAGCTGCAATAGAATGATAATTTTGAAAAGTGAAGTTAAGATGATGATATGCCTGTTTTTTTTGTGTTTTTCGTGTTTTTCGTGTTTTTTGTCATTTTTTTTTCTTTCGTTTGAGGTTGCAACTGGTATGAAGATGTCGAACATTGAACTTAATCTTACCGTACAAGCTTATCAGTCAGACATTTTAATTTTGACTTTCAGGAGGGCTTTAGTAAATTGCTACATTTTCAATATCTACTAAGCATACAATCTGGCAACACTGCCATTTTCAAGTGTCATTATTGTTTATAAAAAAAGTTTCTCAAGCACGAAAAATATTAATTTTGGTTTTACAGATAATGCTGCTTCACTCTTACGTACAAAGGTAGCCAAAAACAATTAAAGGTTACTTGTGTTAGGGAAATTTAATGGTAACAATAAATCCTCCCTTTATTTGGTGGGACCAGCTAAAAATGGTTTACTACGAGCTGCTATAACAAAAGAGCACAATTTATTCGTTGGAGCTATGGAAAGTTGTATATTACATCCGAATGGTGATCTCAAGCATGTGTAGTTGACATCTGAGGCTGTTTGCTTACATTCCACGTATTATTCGTTTTTCGTAAATTTTTTCAAAAAAAAAACGATACAAACTAAAATACTCTAAACGAGTGTACGTTGCCGAATCCTGCCTTCCTTCCCATCATTCAAACTCTCCTCCCCTCCCTCCCCCTCTCTCCGCGTTCCCCCTTTCCTCCAGCAACGCAAAAGCAAGTCATTAAAATCGCGCAGGACGGCACACGCAAGGTGTGCGTCGCCGAAGCTCGTAATCAATATGACAGAACGCCCGAGAGCAGAAAAGGTGGAAAGCCTACCACGCCGGCAGCAGCAGATGAAAAGCAGTACGCACACGCACGCGGCCGCAGATGCACCCGTCGTTGGCTCGCGCCCGGTGCACAGCCTCCAACACACACACACGCACATTCACCTGTGCGTCCACAATTTGCATCTGCAAGCGCGAAAGGGCGTGCGCGCGCGCGCGCGCGCTCACATTGCTGCTACCGTAGTCGAGCCGGGTTGAGTATTATAATTTATTGCACCGGTTTTCCACCCGGCGCAACCCGGCGAAAGGAAGGCGGGCATGTACGTATAGAGAGCTGCAACGATGATAGTTTGATGAACGCAAATAAAACACTCCGAACAACAACCAAAAATCAAAAAAAAAAAAAAAAAAGGTTCGTCGCTTGGTACGATCGCGAACTTTAAGCCCCCCTGTGAAAAGAAAAAAACCTCGTAATGACACAAAGGTAAACACATGTTGCACCAATTATCCGTCTCGAGCGCTTCGCGCTCCCGCTTCCTTATCAGGTTTGCCAAGCGACAAGTGACGGTACGCCCGCCAATTGTCGCGCAAAAGGCAGAGGATTCCGAAACGCGGGTTCGTCGCTTGCACTACCGGAATGAAAAGCAAACCAGCTAGTGTCTACCTACCCAGTGTGTATAAATATAACCATGTATATATATATATATAGCACTCAACATTGTAGGCTTTATGAGTGCGCTTGTACGGTGGTTCGGCCCCAAAAATGGCAGGTGAGATGGGAAAGAAAAACTTTCGGACCAGCTGCCACCGGAGCACCGGCGCAGGCTGCCCAATTTATGCACCTATTGCAACCTATTCGGGACCGACTTTCTTCCCCGTGTCCCGTGCTGGTGTTCCAATAGTTGATAGTGCTCCAGAATAACGCACGTTTGCGCACATCAGCAAAAAAAAAAACCAAAAGGCTTGGAAGACAGCAGGGAGAGCTGTAGCTTATCCTGCCGTCTACGGGAAGCCGGTTTCGAAGTATGTATCTTTTTTTTTATTAATGTTGGCTTTCCTTTTCCCTGCTTTACACACACACAAACACACGCATAAATACACACATTCTCCTCACGTATAGTGAAGCGAAGGGAAGATTTGCACTAGCCCGAATCGAAAAGTAAAAAAAAAAACAAACAAAATATCCTGCCAATCGAGATAGAACAAATAAATTACTCGACAAACGTAATGAGCCGTTTTTGGTCCCGTTTTTATTATTTTTCTTTCGTTTTTTTTTCGTCAGTGTCAGATGTCGATTTAACGGTGCCATCGTGCTTGTTTACTTTTCGGTTTGTCCACTTCTTTCGAGCCCCCAGCCCGGCTATCAAGCCCGTGGCACGCCAGTAGGATCAAGTGCAATCGTTCTGACCCGTAGACAGGATCCACATTCCCGAAACATTGGCATGACCTTAAAAGGACAGTACCGGTCGCTGCTACATCCTGGGTCCCACGATTCTTGGCAACCGTGAAATAAACAAAACAAAGCTGGCGTGCACCAATGAAGAAGGAAAAAAAAACGCACACCCCTTTCGCAGTCAACCACCGGCGCTAAGGATAATGATTTTGGCGCAGCACCAGCGATACCCGGTGTACACGGGGCAGGTTCTACTTCCTCATTCCTTGTTTCGTACATGCGCGATGCGAACGCGCGCGTTTCGTCCGGTTGCGGGATTGAATAATGTAAAGGGAAAGGCTGACGCGTGACGCGTGTCCCACATAAATCAAGCGCCGAAACGACGCGAACAAGCGATGGCAGCGCGACGTCGCCGTAGCGTGGCGTGAGAACGGTGTGGTCCGATCAGAAGTGAGATCAGATTATTACCGCGAGTGTTACTAACAGCGACAGCTATTTCTCCGGTGCTTTTTTTTGGTTTTTAGTTTTTGTTTTTTGTTTTGCCGGTCCCCAACTGGTCAGCCGAATTTAATGACCGCTTGACGGGGTCCTATCACCGGCGAAATTATACGATCCGAACGCGTAATGGCACACCGCCGGTGGATAGTCGGGTTTTAATCAGGCGTCAACGGCGTTCCGCTGCAGTGCATCTAACGTTAGATGCCCCGGTGAGCATGCTGACGCTGATTATGGCCTTTTAAAAGCTCGTTTAAAACCCTATGCGAGATTGCACTAGATGGCCGCCGGCGACCAGCGATAGTAATAATAATTTTTACCATTACACCAGACTGCATTCCATGTGTGACTGGGGTTCTTTTGTTTTTGCTCATGCCTTTTTTTATTATTAAAATGAGCAGAACGATACCCGACGGATCGACATCGCATGGCGAAAGATCAATGTCCGGAGTTACGGCAAGCCCTTCGTATGCCCTCCGGTGCGTAATGAGCCGATTGCAACAACAACAACAACAAAAAAAAGAACGAAACGCAACTCGGGTAATTCAATTTCAAAGCAAAAATTGCAATTTTTGCTTACCAAAACCCAAAAGCGAAAAGACAAGAAGTCAGCACAAGTGGTCGGGGTTCTAATTATGACGACACGAAGCGCGACGTCACTGCGGTAAATGCATTTTGCATGTCGCCTGTCGCCACAATCGGACCAATCTTGCCGAACACTTCCTGACGGCTTCGCTTGCTTGTGGTGTTGTGGTGTGCATGTGTGTGTGTCTTTTTTTTTTCTCAGCCCGCTGCGTGTGACAGACCTCGGCCACGGCATGTTAATGCGATGAGAGCCAACGATCGATGATCGATCCAGCCCGAAATCATGTCGTACCCCCTGTACGATGCGCGCAGGCGCGCGCGCGCCCGCAAACAGTTGCGCTTCCTTTACGCTTGCGCAAAGCTGCCTGTGTCAGCAAAGTTTAATTTCATCATACACACACACACACACAAAAGAAGAAGAAGAAAACAAAACCAAACGCATCGATCAATCAGCAACACGGTACCAGTGATTTTGATACGCGGCCGGGTTCGTCGCTTGTGGCGACGTCACACGCGACGTTGCAGTCTTTCGATTTGCTTGCTGCTTCGGTGCGTTCCGCACGAACGCGTTCCGCTGCTCGTTTGCCTTGATTCGATGGTGCAGCGTTGTTGATACGTCTTATATTAAATAATAATTGATAAAAGTACGTTAGGGAAGTGGAAACCAAAAAAAAAAAATACGAGAAAAAAGCTACACAAAAATGTACGAGCAGTACAACGCATCTTCCCAATTCTTCGAACTAATGTTCGGTACTCTTTTTTGTTTCCCCCATCTCGGTTTCGGGCACGGTTCAAACATCAAACAGTTTTGGCTACGAAGCGTACGCTTCATAAATAACTCTCGGCCCTTGGCAAACCACCACTTGTGTCGGTACCGATATCCTGCCGCGTTCGGGGTTTGTCCTTTTTGTCTTTCGCCCTGCTCTTGTCGTTCACTCCCACTAGTCTCCGTTTTATGGCCTAAGTGTGTGGATAGGTATATATATGTGTGTGTGTGTTGCCTTTTCAAGGAAATAAGTCCCGTGGCGCTAAATTTAGAACTTCTTCATTTGCCGCCCCCAGCTCGAACGGGATCAATGGTCCGATCCCAAGGAGGAGTGATTTTATATCCCAACCGAATGATCCTTAATGCACCGGCATTGGGAATGCATGCCAGCAAATCGCTCGTAAATCGTTTGATGACATCATTTGAGGGAGACACCAAAGAGAAACAAAACTTGAAGGAGGTGTATCCTAAGGGACATCCTGGAGAGAGAAAAACGTTCTTACTCTAGCTCTCGCTAGTTACTGTTCCGGCGCCAGCTTTTTTTTCAAAGTAAAACCTTTTTTATATATATTACGCGTACTCATTTACGCTAAGCAACCCCTAACTAAGGGTGTAAATCATGACCGAGAAAAAAAGGAAACTAAAAGCTAAACGCTATTCATCCGAACGGGAAGGAATTCTACATTCCTGTGCGAGCAATTTATCCCACCCTGTCCAACCACTAATTAAACCCTTTTAAAAAGGAAGAATTAAATCATTGGGCAGGGCGTGTCGTGGCTACGGATATGAGCGGATAAATGATCCAAATATTAACACTACTGTCCTGAAGCAGCTGCGCGAGACGTACATTATTTTGCAACAGCACGCGTTTCGTTGCATGAAAGCGAGCAAAACACTATTTTGCAACTATCCTAACGCCCCCCAGGGATGGGGGGGAGGGGGGTCGCTTCAGCAGGGAACAATCCGGCCCCGTACCACTTATAAACCCATTCATCATCGCCGGTAATTGGAAGCGCGTTTGGAGGAGTGTTGCCCGTGTGGTCCACACCGTAAGCTGTCGGTAATTATTCAAATTAAAAGCAACATGCTCTACACCGTCCCCGTCGGACATTGCCTGCTTGGTGGTGAAGCGTGTAAAAACCCCGAATCGATATCCGTCTGTGGTTCGGTGGTGATCGTTGGCCACCGCCTCACCAGGTGCCGAAATGGTGCGTTGCGCTGTTTGAAACGCTTACCATTCTTCGCGTGAAACGTTTCGTTTAGCTGGTCAAAGGTGTGAAGACGCCCTCACGGAAAGGATGATGTGGTGATTTTTCTTGTTCGGTTCTAAAGTAAAATAAAAAGGATTCGCCTGTTTTACTGCTCGTTAGCAGGCGGGTTGACTCATGTAACCATTTTCTTTTTTACTCTTTTTCTTTTTTTATTTTTTTTTGGAAAGTCACTAAACGTGAGAAACAAGCAATATTTGTAACATTTAGAAAAGGAAATTTATACAATGATTAATAATGAGAGGAGAAAAAAAATACACAAACAGGACGCGTTGCGGTGCTGAGTTGTGCTTTCTAGAACACAATTAAACCAATCGCGTTTGGTGGGACCGGAAAGGGCTTATCTTTATTTCTGATAAGGCAAGGATATTGAGCTGATCAGCAAAGCGTCCCTACTCATTCCAGTAAGGACCGTCATTAACACCTCCGTACGTCCGCTGGGCAACCGAACAGGGAATGGTAGGTGAGTCCATTTTTGTTTTCCTTGTTTTGGTTTTTTTTGGTTCTTCCCTGGCACTGGCACCACCGTACCCGGAAGTGATTGGGTGCGATTTGTTGCCACCGATAAGTGCAACAGCTGCAACGAAACAAAAACAAAACTGGTGTCAGCAGCAAGGCATCTTCGTAAGGATGTGATTTTTGTTCTCCTTTCCGGCTTTGTTTTAATCTTTATCGAGCTTAATCAAACGGATTTTGTCTTTTTTTTTATTTCGTTTTAAGCAGCTCAAAATGTAATGATGTATATCCTGTTGCGTAGAATAGTGTACAACAAAAAGAAAAGGGAGCTCCATTCTCACTTTCATCCGACACGCCATTTCCGGAACGGAAGATAATCCTGCACCGTCCCGAAGAAGGCGGATAAATGATGCATCGATCGATGTTTACTTGAAACGAATCGATCATTTCGCCGGTGGAGGAAGCGCAGTTACGCAGTTACGTTTGGTACGGTGGAAAGTGAAATCGTACGCGAAAGGACCAAATAAAAAAAAACACCTACGGAAGCGAAACGGGAGTGAGACTTAACGTTTGGCCGTGGAAGGAACAGCCAAACTCGTATCAAATTGATCCGGACGACGGAAGTTGCCGATCTATTCCGCTTGCGAAGCTATTGCTAGAAAGGTGGAAGCAGATATAAAATACGATACGACTGGCTTATCTGGCCGAATCCCGACACGAGTTCCCATTTGGTGCGTACCTGCACCATTGAGTTTTCCCTCGCACGCAAGGAACGAAGGAATGAAGCGGAAATGTAATGTTAACACCTTTATTTTTTTTTATTTTCGGGAGTTTCTTTTTTTTTTGTTCAATCTTCCAACATTTGCGCTACTGGGCCGATCGTTTCCTCTTCCGTGTTTTGCTGTATTTTGTACTTTCAGTTTTACAGGACACGATTCATAAAAAATATGGTTTTGCTTTAATTTTAAGTAATTATTAAAGTGCAAAGTAAAATGCTTCTTTGAGTGTAAGTTCTTAAATTATTTCTAGAACAAAAAGCAATTTAACCAGAAACTAGTCAGTACAAACATGTACCGTTGTGAAAACCCAGATCATCCTCAAATATCATTATGAATCCTTGGTGAGCCGTCAACAAGGATTTATAAATGTTTGGTGGGACTAGAGTTAGATCTTATATTACGAGATTGTGAGAGATTTAAACAACTTATCAAACCAGACATCTGCTGACAACAGTCAGACTGTCTGAATCAGGCTTGTATACATGTTTCATGATTTGGAAAAATCTTCGCAAACCGTCCTCAAGTTGGTGGAACTTGATTTACATCGTATATTATGAGCTTCTGATCTTTAAACATGTCCCTTATGACTTGAAACAAACTGTCCGAGTTATGTTTTTTTAACTATTTAATTACACTAATTATTTCCAAATTTACTTTATGTAGTGACTGTAAATACTCGCATAATTCGCTGGACGATTAGTTTTGAAGATAACATTTCCTTTTTGAATTGCTACATAAAATGCTGAATCTCGATTTCATTTCATTTCGACGAAACTTCTCTAAAAGGACATTACTCATCGCTCGGCTAAAACATGCTATAGAGAACCTTTAGGCCTTTGTTTTCGTACCATCCCAGGCAGGCTTTGAAAAACCTTGAAAGTATCCCAAAACTTACCTAAACAAAAAAAAAAGGATGAAAACAAAGCACCCTTGGTAAAACCCCTTCTGACGGCTGTCATTAAATGATCATCGCCTTAAGTTGTTATCATATGGAGCCGCTGTATGTTGGCTGGGCGGCTTTTGCTGCCCCTCTTGAAAACGAGCGCCTCCGTGAATCGCCCGAAAGACAAAAAAAAAGGGTAAAAAATTGTACTTTAATTTATGTACCATAATCGAGCCCTGGAGCTAGCCGACGCGTACGCCAGCACGGGTGGACGGGATTGACGCCGTCCAATCGGGATGCGGCACTGTGCCATAATTTAATATCAATAATGTGCGCATAAATAATAAAACATACATCTTCGAGCAGCTCGTAGAAGGCCGGTCGGGCGACTGACGACGATTGATAGTAACACGAAAACAACAAGGGAGCCAAAACCTTAAATCCAACCCAAGAAACACATAGAGAACGAGAGAAAGAGCGAGGCGAAGCGGGAAGCGGCTGTCGCGAGGGAAAGGAGAAGAAGAAAACAACGATCGGCGGCATTAGGTTTTCGTATTTTGCTTCTAATTTTTGGTTTTCATTTTTTCGGAAGGTCTTCGGAGCTGTGACTACCCCCTTAAATACGCAGGTCTACAGATTGCCCCAAGCATACTATTAGTAACAGTGTGTTCTTGTTTTTTTTTCCTCATTTCGGCTGTGTTTAGGTATGAATCTCCTATTAGCTGCCGGTGCCCCCTGGTGGATCCCTTCGGCCGAGTAAAATACGAAAGACTTGAGGCGAGTTTTCTGAGGCGACGAACCTTCCGAACCCATTCCACGGTACCGGGAGCCAAAACGGAGAAATTAATGGTCGACACAAAAAGGGCCACAAAACCGCACTAATACACCTGGTCCGTGCATACACACACACGCGCGCGCGCACATTTGTACAGTTGAGCTCCACTGCTGCCCCATGTACAGCCTCCACCGTGCCTGGCCGTCTCGAGCTGGCGCGTGCCGCCAGCCCTTTTGTAAGGGCTAATGGGGATTTATAGAAGAAGGGATAAGGGTGGGAGGGGAGGGGGAAACCGACGAAAGCTTCAGACACCCGGGCAAAACAAAGCCAAACAGATATGCGCGTCGGGACGGAAATGAGTTCGATTCCGATTGGTGGTTTTGCTGTTAGCACAACGGGCCAAACGTAATATGAATTTAATCGACCCGTATTATGCGGGGTAGCGAGACAAAACGCGCCGTACGAAAAACGGTCTAGTTTAGCCGTGCACGATCTGCAGCCCTCGCAGGTCTCGCTGATGATTGCTTTGCTGCTGTAAAAAGCGGAATCGAACTACATTCGATCGAATGGCAGGAATGTTGCTTCCATCCTTCGCTGCAAGCAAGAGAAATGAATCTTGCCGGCCGGTGCCGGCAAGGCGGCAAGGATAAAACACTGTTTAATTGTGATTAGCCACGCTTCCCTTAAATGGTGAGTTAAGCTTCCGACGCCGACGAACCGAACGCTTTGTTCTTAAACCGATCGTGCCTTTTTTTGTTGTTGTTGTTATTGCTTCTCTCCACAGTAATATTGTATTAATGTTTAGTGATCGTACCTCCCCCATAATCAGCGCTGATCGGATGCATTCGGGTGCATTTGAAGCGCACGTAATAAAATAACAAACGCAACCGAACCTAACAGCATTCAACAACAACCAGGCACAAAAAACATAAGGATAACGATGCTGGTTTGGGCAGGGCTGCTCTTGCGGCTAATATAATAAGCTCGCCGCGATTAGGTTCGCTCGATTCCGGTGCATCGCGCAATTCGATGCGGTACGATGTGGAATTAGCTGCGTCGTGGACGCACCCCAAAACGTCGGCATTTGGACGCTAATCGCTGCGATAATCATGCTGCCGGTAAAAGGCTGCATATTGCCGCACAACGTCTAGATAATGGCGAACGAAATCCAACCATATTGTACTGGCGTGCGTACATTGGCCGGCACAAGGAACGAAAATCGTGTAGCAACCAGCAACGAGCTCGTGATTAAGGACGTGTTGAGGCGGAGATATAAAATAAAGGAAATTGTTTTTTCTTTACTGATTACGTTTTTGCGGTTGTACTTGCAGATTTTGAACATTACTCCCAAAAACGTGAAACGCGTTACGGTGCGTTAAAAATTAAGCTCACGATTATCCAAATTACATTTCGAGCAAGTATATAATTAAAGGCAACGCAACAAGGGCAAGGCAAACGTTTCCCGAAATGCTTTTTAATTTTGTTGTTGTAAAGAATAAAGATGTTGAAGGCACGCGTGAAAGCAACTTGAAACATGTAAGGTTCGTGTCTTCTACCATCAAAGAGTCTCCCAAGTGACTTCGATGACAGTTAAAACCTACATCGCCATCCGATCGGATTGCGTTCCGCCTTCGCTCGGGGATTAGTTCGGATCGGATCGAACAATTAGAGCGTCCGATTTGCTGACTTCATCCATCAATCCAACGATCCGTGCTTAATCCACCGTATGAAACATTTTGATCAGCATCTTCCAAATTTGCCGCAAAATGTGCATCACACACACACACACACACCCACTGCTCTAATGCGGCAAGTATCGAGTGCCGAACCCATCATTACCGGCTACGATATGATGGATTTTGACACATTGTTGCACTTGCCCCGACATAATCGTTAGCACAAAAGCCGAACCGGAAATGGGCAGCGGTTCGCTGAATATCGTCACTACTCCGCCCACTGTGGAAGTGGGTCTCGGCCATAGCTCACTCGCTTGGTATTGACGCCCTGCCTTTGCCCTGCCTGCCGAACCGAACGCTATCACGGTTGATCTGTTTTAGTTTCCTTTTTTTTTGTTGTCTAATTTTTAGCACAATCCCGACCGTCAGGTCAGTGTCGGCAAAAATGTTCGAGCCCGAAAGTAAAACCACCAATTTGAAGACGATTTCATCCCTAACGAGACACGGGGTTAGAGAGATTTATGTCCACGTTTTGTTGTTGCTTCGTATAAAGTGATCGTTTCACTCCCACGCATCCGGATACGATCCGGACACGTTGCATGCAATTAGCGCACGCCTAAGCGTACGCCCCGAAACGTGGCGTGGCTGGACAGCGAATAGGTTAGCCGGGGTGGGTGATGAGCTACTTCACACTCACCATCCAGGTAGAGTGTCCTTCGGGCCTTTCTCTGACCAGTCCAAAGCAAAAAAAAAAAGGTACGGTGCATCCTTGCCCGGCGCCCTAAGCACGCTCTAGTCGACCCGACGCTAATGCATATCCTTTTTCTTGCGTGTTGTTTTGTTTTGCGATCTTTTTCGGCTTCGTTCGGCACTGATTATAGCAACGATACGTACACGCTAAACACGGTTATTAGGACCCGGCCTAATGATAGGCATGAGGTTCACCGCGTTCGAATGGCAGAAGCTGTCGGGCTATCAGAATTAGATCAGCAAGAATCATTCTCAAGGACCTTCCAATTCTTGGTCGCAGCGTTCCAGCTAAGGGCCTACATTGTGTGCAAGCACCTTCAGACGCTAGTTGTGGACGTTTGGGCGCATAGTACGCCTGAGCTGCAGCATGTGCAACATCCCACTACACGCCAGTAATGAACATACACCTCGCAAAAGTTCGTTGACTTTTTCTCGCGGGCTAACGCATCTGGCTGCCGTACCGAGGCTCATATTTAGGCAAATTGATGACAGGTCCCTGTCGTGGCATGCACAAACGGTGACAAGCTCCAGCAAAACACAAAAAAAAAATGAACTGAACGGTACATTTCATGATTGCCCGATCGCCTCACCTTAATGATCATGTGCAGCGTTCATCTCCGCAGCGCAGCCTAATGACGGGCTGCGAAACGGTGCCGTAGATGATTCTGGCCGCTTACTCGTCTCACGCCCCACGATCCCGAGCCTTCCCCCTTTTTTCCCACAGCACTGTTGCGTAACAGCGTGCAGGACATCCAGAACAACCGGCAGAACTTTACGCATACCGTAAGCCGCAATTGCACCAACCATTGCCGCGGGCAATGCCGATGACATAATGTGCCAAAACATGGCAACGCGCGTTACGTCAAGGATGCGCTTTCAGCGCGTAATTTGCGATCCGAAACCATCTCATCAAACAAAGGCAAAGAATTAAACTACCCGTACACACACACACATACATGTGCATGCCGCGGAATATGGACGGCAAACATTTTAACTGGGCGGCGTGCCCGAAACGCAATACCTCCATCGGCTGTACCGTTACGCAAAATTACTTAGGAAACAAGACACTTCACCGCCGCTTTCAAACATCGCAAGGAAGAGAAATTTTTTTTTTTTAAATAAATAAAAACCGACACACACGCAGGCACGGAGGCAACAAACAGAAAGAAACAGAAGCGCGTGTTGCTTGTTCGCTCGCGGTTAGCGGTACACAAAATTAATCCTACAAGCGCCAATTACCCCGTTATTGACATTTGATAGTACTTCCCGGTGGTTTGCGCCCGACCGTGAAAGAGAGTGAGAGAGAGAGAGAGACAGGGAAAGGCACATGCAAAGTGCCGCTCGTGGGGACGGAGAATGGGATGTTTTTTTTTATTTTTGCTTTTGCATAAGTTTGCATCCTTTCGCTACCCGTTTGCTTATTAATTTATTTTATGCAACTGTGTGGACAATACGAAATGTATTGCCACCTTACGAAACATTTGTCTCCGCTGTTTGCGATAATTAATTTGTCAAGTTTGACAGTAATTTGTCTCATTTTATACCTCATCCTGCTTATGCATTCATTTAGTACTATTTATTACTTCGATTAAATGGTTTGTTTAGTGTATGGTTTTACCTCTTAAAGACTGTTTTTATTTACTGCCTGCCTTATGCTTTTGTCATCAATTTTTGTTCTGCATTTCTTTATCTTATTTGTTCCGTTTTGTTGAACACTCATGTGTCTTGTTTAGTTTAGCTTAACTTTTTGTTGCATTTATTATGATTCATGTATTCCTTTTTGTTCTAAATTTGTTCTTAAAACTTAAAAAAAAAAGTTGTAAAAGTTAAGGCTTTGACAGAAAACTTGCTACATAGGTATTTTATTTCTTACATTTAGAACCTACTATTGCTTAGACACGAAAGTAGTAGGTTTCCATTCGATTTTGCTATTCTTGATACTCCTTATTTTGACATTTTCTGGATTTCCCTATCACAACTAACGCTGGTGACGACTGCTGCCAGGGCAAAAAGGTAGGCAAAACAAAAAAGAAAAGAAAAAGGCCATTGTACCTGCGCTCCAAACGTCCAGGGCAAACCACCACCACAAAAAAGCGACGCGATCGCGCCCTTACGATCGCGAACCGCGCCACCCGGGATCGCTTACGGTGGCGGTTGGGCAGCCCGAAATGCGAAAATGTGAAACATAATTATGCGCTTCCGCGATCCAAACTGAACCCTCTCCCTCCCCCCCCC
>CM032179.1:5747248-5788220 GCA_018908115.1 Anopheles rivulorum
GGTTACTTTCGGACATTAGATTTGCTGCGAGCCATGGTCCCAGTTTGCTCGCTAATGACGAATGATGATATCCACGATAAGGCGCCTCCCAGGGATGGGAGAGTTTGTAGGCTGAGCTGGACGATCTGCCGTGCAGGCACCGAGACACCGACACCGAAGCCCGAGGAGCATCGGGCAGCATAATATGCAGTCGTTTGCTTTTGCTCCTTTCGTGTGTTGTCGCGTTTTTTTTTTTCTTAACTTTCCTGCTTCACGAACCGCTTCATAACTTCCCCAAAAACAAAAGCGTCTTCGCTCCTAAGGCAACATCCAAAGCACAAACTGCAAGGCCGCAAAATCGCTTTGCTCCTTCTTCTCCAAACAACAAAAAAACAACTATCAAATCCTCAAAGCATTACCAGGCAACCGAGAGCGCGACGCGATTATTTCTCCTTCCCGCTTTTGTTCGGGTTTTGGCGCAGCAAAAACCAAAACAAAAAAAAATAAGTCTTGCCAAGCGCGTTCCCTTTAAAGGCCGCTGGCGAAAAATTTTTGCGCGAGGTTTCCGTGCTTGGTCGCTGGCCGGCAAAGCGCAGCGAAACACCGGCTGCAACAAAAGTTTTGCGCTCGGGCCACGCGAGCGTATCACGTTTTTAGCTTATTTATTTATTTCCCTTTTAGCCCGGCCGGCCGTTGCCTGCTACCATTCGGTGGGACTGGGGAGGAGGGAGGAAGGTCGAAGGTGGGGGTGGCCACCGCGTACGGGGCAGGCGGGGCAGCCACGCGACAGTGCCACGTTTGCAGTGCCCGGAAAGCAGAAACGACCAGACATTCAACCAGAAGCACCAGCAAGACGCGTGATGCAGCGCAGGAAACAAAAAATGGTTGATGTTGAGCGAAAATTAACTTTCGGTCGGATGGCTTTCGAATTGAAGTTTGCGATCAATTATTATTATTTCCCCGGTCGCATCCCGGTGCGTCGTCCAGCGGATCCGTTTCCACTTCGCTCCTCGATCGTGTCACGTTGAGTTAAATAAAAATCAAAAGTGATAATTCATACGATCCGTACCCCGGGCACGATTTCGGTATTAAAACGCGCAAGGTATGATTTCGCATGCGATCCTTTGCCACTAACGCCGCATGCCAACCGGCCGTACGGACGCCTGATTGCGCCCGCGTAATGAGGGGTTTGCGTTTAATCCTGCCCTTTTGCAAACAGATTTCAAAGTCGTTGCGCGAACGGCCAGCACAAACCCAGCAGAAGCTGCTGTGGAAGCTGCTTAAAGGTTTCCCGTACGTGCTGACAATTTTTTTGGTTTTCGTGTACAGGAGTAGTCGCAGGATCCACCAGCACGGCAGGATGGGCAGATGGAAAGAAATGATACACAAAGCAAAAAGTTAATGAGCTGGCTAAAGGGTTGCCTGGCTGTCAGCATGGGTCAGCTTTTGCTGTTGTTCAATAGCAAAGTGTAATTTTTACATTATATTGAAACAAGTGAGCGAAATCGAAAGGGAGTTTTAGCGGGTTAGGTTTGGCCACAAGGTTGAAGAATTGCCATTCTACGTCTAATACATCCGACGATCTCAAAGAGTTTCCTATGCCTTCTAGTCTGAAATCTGTTTTTATTCGTTGTCCTGTATATAAAGTTCATCATGGAATTTTAGATGGCGTTATAAACCGACTACACTTATCTTCATCAACAATCGAATCAGAGAAAGATTTTGCGTGATGAATTCTACTAAATATGTCTTTCCCAATCTTTAGACAAGAAAGACTTTGAATCTTAAAATTGCTTAAACTTATCGTTTCCAATATTTGGATCAGAAGGATTTGGTGTCATAAATTGACCAAACTTATCTTCATCGATACCTAGACCACTACAAAAGTTCTTCTTTGCATTCCCAATATTTAGACTAGAAGGACTTTGCATCTTCAACTCAACTAAACTTATGACAAACTCGGACGAGTACAACTTCTGCTAACAAGAACTAACTGCTTGGCAAAGCAAAAAAGCGCTATTGGAGACTCGACCCAAGATTTACTGAGCAGACTTGGATCACTGGACAGCATCGTAGAGTTATAGAATGACTGAGCAGAGTAGAAATGGAAATGGAAACTGTCATCCAGACAGCCTTATTCAGGGATTCGTATTCAATCTTAACAGTGTTGCATTATTGTTTTATTAGACCGACTCTAGACATATAAAGTTTATATAATATAAACTAAAGTTGAAGTTTGGGATGGCACGTCATGTGACTGGCCCTGGACAATAAAGTTCGCCAAGATTTAGAAGACTTTTTTTTACAGCGCGAGATGGACAAAAGATAATGATGCCATACTAGGATGTGTTGAATATTTCTGTTGTAAACTCGTTATTTGGAAGAATTCTTTTTAAGAATAATTACTCTCACCAGGAACTTTAAGATCCTGGACTCCTGGAAATCATGAACATTAACTTAACTATTAAAGCAACACTTTGATGGGGTTGAACAACCATCGAGGTGGTTGGAGTGTCCGTCATACTGCCGTAAACTGTCAACTTAAACTGCCTGCCGAACATTTCGCAACGGACACTCTAACGTCTCGTTACACATCCGGAACAACTATTCAAACTTTCGTATACGCTCACACGCGCGCACACACACACGGCGCGGCACCCATTTGACACACGTACATTATTATGTAATTTGCATATTTTAAGCAAACCCCCAACAAAAAAACAGCTTTTGCCAGGAACGAAGGTCCTGTCTGCATCGGCACGGCAATAAAAGCGGAAACGACAGTTTGTCACCATCGTCCTGCAGGGGAAAACCCAATGGCCGAAAATGAGCGTTTTGCGAACGTAATTTGCTCGCACGGTAGCACCCCAAAAACGCTGCCCCCGGGCAGACATTTGGTGAGTTTGACTAATCTTTTCATTTTTTTTTGTTTCGTTTGGCTGGGTGCTTCTACTTTTCTCTCTCTCTCTCTCTCTCACCATCTTGGCAACGCTTCCGGTCAAATGGAGTCCCCTGGACGGACGGTGCCAAGAAATAGAACGGGAACCGGATTGGGCGATTATCGCACAGTGTGGCTGCTGTTTAAGATCAGCATAATTGGTTTGACCTCGACGCATTTTTCTCACGGTGTTGGGGAGAACCGCTTTGCAGTGGTAGCCAGATGAGCCCGATTTAAAGAACAAAAAACACCAAAACACAGGTGAGGAAGCATGTTTTAATGTTTGGCGAATGAGTGTAAGCATTGATTTTTATGCGTCCCGCGTTTAATGGCACCGAGAAGGTGTCCAAATAAAACTGGTAGCAAAGTTGCTGTAACATTATAGGGAATACGCTTACAGCAATACATGCTCCAGTTAAGAAAAGTGTGTGCCGCTAAACAGTGAGGATAATGTTGACCAAGCTTTAAACCAAAACTCAGCTAATCCAACATGATTCATTAAGTAAAGCGAAGGCCTCCAGCGCGTTGAAACCATGGCACCCCATCATCCCCTAGCCGGTGGCTGGGAGTTGGGGAGAATATATGCTTGTTAAGCAATTAACATTGTCCCTTTTCGTGGTCCCTTCATTTGCATACGCTCGGCCACAGAATGGGAAGGGTGTTTTTTCCTGTTTTGTTTTGGAGTTTTTTTTTTCATTAAATCGCTTCTCCTACCCTTATCTAGCATGTTTATTTTAATGTTTCTATTGGATCGCGGATCGCTTCCACCCGTGTAGCAACCTGTACGGCTATCGCCGGTATCATCAAGCAGGGCGGGCTATCCGAGTGACCGGGCGGCGGTTCCAACATTCCGACTCAATTTATTACATGTTAATTTGATGTCATAATAATTATACGCCCTTACACGAGGTTCCGCGTTCGAGGCAAATGCTCACGTTTTGCCGCTTGCCTGGCTGCTGCCGTGTAAGCGCGTGCGCGCCTGCGTTGTTGTTGGCTATTTGTTAATTGAATTAGATGACCACCACCGAATGTCCCTTTGGCATCGGCAGGCGCTTCGGTCTGGAAACGGAACAAGGAGCATGAATTTTTTTGAGAGAAAGAGAGAGAGAGAGAGTAAAAAAGCAAGTTAATTTATGCACCACTAGACCACATTCACCCCAAAGAGTGGAGAGAGGGATGGTGGGAAGGGTAACTGTTGGGCACGCTTCACAAATCATTAGTCCCCAAACACTGTCGCGCTTTCGATTCTCCTGCACATTTGTCGTTTTTGTTTCATTTAATTTAATGTTTGTAAAACAAAAAAAAAACGCCACTCGGGGTTCGTCGTCTATGCGCGCACGTGGTTTTTTTTGTTGTTGTTGAGATGAACGGCTAGAAAAGCGTCACACGGGGGACCCGAAGCAAAAGGTGATACGAACATTCCACACGTTTGTACAGCATGGGGATGGGGATGGGTTCGTGAATGATATCGATTAGGGCGCATTAATGCCACGGTGACCTCCCGTGTGCGTTAACGGCCTGTTGCTGTGGAATGGAGCCAAACAAAAACAAAGAAAAACAACATGGAAGCATGAAGATAAATCGTAACTTTCAATCGCTAACGCCACTGTTGATCGTAAAGCAAATAAATTGTACAATTTACTGGCGCGTACTGGTTGGGGAAGCATATTTACTGTCGATGGTTTAGCTTGAAGTTGGTTCCAGTTTGCACACAACCTACATAAGAGAAAGAAGGGATTATTTTGGATAAGATTGATTTAATAAGCTAACTTGGATTCTATTTTGAATAGTACAATTATTTAGACTTCTTTCTGACTTTTAAATATGTACACATATAAATAAATCACTATTACTTTGCTTGGGTTTTTTTTACTCGACGCCTCCTCATTTCACCTTTCCTTTTTGACAAAAGGCCACTCTCAGACGTTGCGATGGGAGAGCGAAAATGAAAACAAAACCACTAGCAACACGTTAACGCGTCCCTAAACTAGACTTCTGACACCTGATTAAGGTGAACCTATGCTTAAATGCACATCCTGCATATAATTAGCGCCAATTATGTGTGCCAATTTTCACAGCTTTACGCCACACTGGTGGCGGAATGATTCTTTTTCTCTTTTTCTTTTTTTGGCAATCACACTCATCGTCCTCCCGCATTAACGAGCTGCAAATTGGCAGCCCCCCCCCCCCTGTTACTAGCCTAGGCTGGCCCCCATCATACCATCGCCGTCGTTAAATAAATCGACATAAATTAAGTGCGCCGCTAGCTAGATCGCTGCCGGGAACCAATCGGGTGCTGGCTAGCGCTGGCCGATGCCGACGTGTGCATGCATAATTATGTGTTTACTTTCGTGACAGGCGTTAATGTGGTGCAGCGCACGGTCAAGCGGTGCGATTGGGCAGGTTGTCCGGTTTGCTGTGCCGGTGGACAGATTGCGCCGGCTACGTAACGCCAGCAGCAATTGGTCTAAATCGTAAAACAAAGATAAAAAAAAAAACAGACAGTGTCGTCGCGCGTTCCCAACGCCCGTAGCATTGGCGCACGACTTAAAACGATACAAAACCAGCGCTATGTCAACACTTTCTACGTATCATTATCGCTTTTTTCTGTTTTTTTTTTTGCTTTTTCGCTGGGTTCGTCGCTTGGAGTCTTTCGTTTTTTCGCTTTTAGTACAATCAACCCAAGGTGTCCTTTTAGTTTTGGTCATTTTTGTTTTAGATTAAGAGAGCTTTTGAAGCTTGTTATTTAACTTGCGAATGATGAAGCTAGTAAAAATATAATTTCAGTGTTTTTTTTTTCCCCCTTAATGACATCTCATTTTTCTAATTAGAAATAGTTTATCAAACAATTCAAAAGATGTTTGAGAAGATAGCCGAGCTATTGAAACAAAAGCACAGCAGTATGGTTGCACTATGGCAGCAAACGGACACGGTTGCACATCAAACACTTCACGTTTATTACGTGCGTTCTGACACCGCGAAACAAGGTGTCACTGCTGGCTGGCCGGCTGGATAACGCCGTAATGTGTCCGGTCCGTCCGCAAAACCCTCTTGCACCGTGCGCTTCCCACGGCTCGCTGGCAATAAATTTTGCGCCGAAAGTAAAATTGCAAATGCGCCCGCATGTAAGCAATCAATCGCACCTTCAGGCAACACCGGGCCCCGGTGCGTTGTAAAAGTCGGGGAGCACGCGGGAAAAGGGAAATGCCGATGGAGGATCGACGGTGCGTTCACGCACCTTTAGCTGCGTGTGTTTTTTCTCTCTCTCTCTCTCTCTCTCTCTTTCTTGATTTTTTTGGAGATGTGTTTAAAGCAGCTGTTGACAATCCACTGTCCACCACGGGGATGACATCGCTTCGCACACAAAACAGGTCGACAATTGGGCCGATCTCAATGTGACTGCAGTGTTTCATCATCAACGGTGGTCGGGTCTAGGTGGTTTGTGTTCTCTTGCCGTAACAGGCTTCCTGAAAAAAAGAAGCAAGATCGTTATTTTTGCCAGCTATATTTGCTACTTACCTAAATCTCGCAAAAATCCCCAAAACAGGACCTCCGTACATGCCCGTGCGGTCCAGCACAAGTCTCTGCTCTGCACATGCAAATGCATTGGCCGCAAACGAGTGCAGCGGACGTGGGCCGCAGGCCACCGTGCTGCAACCAACACGAAATCCTGTGCTCCTCGAGAACGTTCTCAGTCACGCTTATCGGACGATCCTGGATCAAGATATCGAATGACGACATCGGCCAGTGGCGCGACAAAGTATGGCGAAACGATGATACAGATTATATATCAAGCTCCAACAAAAAAAAATTAAGTCTCACAATCTCCGGCCAAGAATCTACGTGTGCTCCAGAGCGTTATCTTTCGATCGAACAGCAGCAAACGGCGCTGTTGGGGTTCGCGTTCGTTTTCGGCGATGCGATACGTTAGAAAAACTGCAACAAAATGCGATCGGCGTACATGCGATCCAGACACCGGACCTAGCACGCCAACAGCCAACGGCAGGACCACCGGTGGGTGAAGACACCCGAGCGCTGGAGATGAATTCCTGAGAGGTGAGGAGTCATTCATAGTTTGACGAGTACGAACATACAATACTATGGTCATTGCGAGAATACCGAGACAAATCCACATGAGGAAGTTAAGATGTCAAAGGATTACTACCAACCCAGGAAAAAAAAATACAATCCCGAAACAGTTCGCATCACTATGGGATATTGTTGGTACATTTGGAGTTTGGTGTCTAAGGAAATAGTTTAGAATTCGATGGGTATTTTTGAGAAAAACTAGATCAGAACGCTTAGAGAGCCATCACTAGACCATCTGAATCGTTTCGAGAGGACGTTTACCGAGTCGCCTATATTACCTTAATTTCTGTGGACTTGAACGTACTCCAAAATTTTCCAATATTTTTTCTCGTAATATATGGTAATTCAATTATGGTGATATTTTGAAGGATTTAGAGGACTTTGAGTAATTTTGAAGAACAAAACAGTGCTCTGCTTCAACGTATTGCCACATCTTTTCTCACTGTGAAGTTTGCCTCAAAATCTTAGCAGAAAGCCAAACAAAAAGCACGGAAAATACGGCTACAAGATACGATCGAGTTCGGAAGCAGAACAGAACAGAGCTGCTCTCTTATTATTGTGAAAGCCAGTGCCATACAACAGCAACAAAAAACACACTCAAACACACACACACACAGAGAAAAACTGGTGCATTGATCGTCTCGTTAGTCGGTCAGCAAGTCCCGCACAGAATGCAAACCGTGCCAGGGACCACCACGCGACGCGACAGCCCGCCGAAGATCGCTGATCGGAATCTATCCCGTAGCAAATTGGCGCTAAATTAAGCGATTCCAGTCGGGAAACGGCGAATCGATCGGCGACACAGCACAGCACCGAACCACCAACCGGGAAAGATGAAGCGCTGGAAAGGTGGAAAGGTGGAAAGGGGTGAAGGGAGGGGAGGGGGGGAGTGAGAGGTGGAAGGAGAAAACGAAACGGTAGCAAGCCAAGGTGAATATTTGGGTCCAGTCGGATTGAGATGAATAAATAAACTTGCCCCACCACAGTGGCAACTCTTCGCCGGAAACGTCGTACAGCGTGTGGCAATCAGTCCCAGATCGCACCCATCACAGCAGAAATCAGTTGATAGCAAAGGAAGAGAAAAAAAACGAGAGAGAGAGAGACAGAGAGAAATACGGACGGATGAAGATGTGCAGTCGTCGAAACTCAGTTTCGACTCAGTTTTGTTTATCTTCTTCTTCAGCCCCACGCATAATTGCTGCCCTAATGAAATCATCATCCCGAGTGCAGTTCCTCTATCTTAATAGGCCATTTTATGTGACAGCTTAGTTACGGTAGAGCGCAACAGCGGCAGACAGCGTTGATCACGGGTAGATAACGCTGCGACGGGTTCCGTTGATATATTTTTTCTTCCCAATTCCCAACCATTCACGTGTGTGGAATTTAGAGTGAATCTCTCCCGCTGGTTCCGGATCGATCGAGGAAATAGTTTCGCGCTGGCAACCGGTGTAGGCAAATTATTTAACCAAACGAACAAAACATAATACGAAAGTCCTGCCGGTTTTTCGAACACTCGGAGAGAAACATATATATACATGGAAGATACAGTCTCGGCATGTGACTAGGAATGTGAAGAATGTTTGATGTCGGGATCCTAATACACACGCACACACACACACACACATACGCACACTCAAAAATGAAGTGATGACGGATCTCCTTTCTCCGGTGCGTGATGCAGCACAATACCTCTTCTCAGGACCCAGCTAAGCATCGCTTCGTTCATTCGATCGGTTTTAACGGTAAACGGCTATTCAATCAAGAAAAGTCATCATCGTCACACGCTGCGGAATGATCTATCGGTGCGGTACGTACCAAAGATCCTGATGCAGCGGCTACGCCCTGGTCAAGAATTGGAAGGCATCATACTCAGGAGGCGCTCGGCGCGACGTTTTGCTGCCGACGCAAAGATGGTACACACGCGGTGCTTGGAGTTTGACTACGTGCAGCACACATTCACACATATACACATAATATTAGATGGCAATACATATGCGTGTGACCACCCCGGATAGCAAAAGGTTAGGAAATGGTTGGTACGAAATTTGTAGTCAGCTTCAAAAGCTGCACATCCAAATTTCGGTAAGAGAGTGCGAACGATCACGAAACAAACTAAATGCGCACTGCAACTGTATATACGACGCTAATCGCTCACCATCGCTGTGTATTATTATCGTATTCAACACGGTTCCGATCGTATCGGAGGTGAAGCTAGCGCTGAGCCTTTGCTTAGGCTTAGAAGGGCTTTCGAATGACGCTTTACTCGTTGGCAAGAATGTTGCCAAACCAGCAAATGCCGGGTGGTCCCCAGCTACACCACTCGCCAGTATTTGTGGTACAAAAATTCCCACCGAGGGCGAACTAAACAAAAAAAAAAAAAACAAGGAGTGTAAAACCATCCCAAAATGCATAACGAAACCGAGATGGATGGGTACGAATCGTTTGGAAAATTGAAACATCATCATCTGCTCCGCATGAGCCGGGCTTGGCAAAAGGGTAAACTTAGATACCGGCAGGACCGGTAGCACTTACCGGCCGATTTGCTTTTGACGCTAAATTTTACGGTCCATTTTTCGAGGGGCTTTTCTTGAGTTTGAGTTTTGCTTATTCTAACCGTGATTTGGCGGGGAGCGGGGGGGGGGGGGGGGGGGGGGGGGGGGGGGGGGGGGTTCGGTTTTTATGGTTATGGTGCTTTTGCGCTGGCTGCTCGCTTCCATTTGCTTCCGTTTCTGCTTACTGCCGGTGCACGTGATTCTTATCGCAGTTGGATTTTTATGATGCCAAGACCGCCATCAAAGATATTGTGGGAAAGGGGGAGAGCAAAACTTGCCGACCAACCAACCAGTGGTGACAGTGGACCCTGTGGAATGCACTTTTGGTTTCGCTGCTCGCGGCACCACGCGCCACGTAGGGAATGCAGTTGACGGTAGGTGACAATGCGCCTCCAATAAAGTCGCATCAAATCAACTAATTAAGCCATTAAAATGCAAATTAGAGGGAAGAATTTTTAGCAAACGCTGTTGGGGGGATAACGTGTCTCGAAACGAACGAATTTAAAGAGAGAGAAAGAGAACCAAAAATTGCCTCGCCAGTGTATCTGCTGGTGGTCTGCTGGATCAGCTACATTGCGATACATTGAAGGGAAACAGGTAAACTGTTGGAACTTTAATTCTAAACGACGGGGAAAGGAATAATCGGAACGTGTAACTGCAATATTTTGCTGCAACCAAAGAAATGCACCTGCAACTTGTGTGCCTTGCTATCAAACATTGCGTGCAAGTTGTGACAAAGTTGAGCAGTCATGTCAAACCTGGTGCTAGCAAAGGAAGAATGCACTGGAAACTGTGTAAAATGTTGGCGATCCAGTATAGGTGAGGTAAAATGCCAAACAATGTTTCAGAGAGTGAACGAAACAGTTCATTTGCTAAAAGTTGCTAGATTTCATGAGCGTAAAAATATCGCTTGCAATTATAGGGTGTGTTGACGGATTCCCTGATATACGCGGATTCTTGGCATCAGTCAGCTTATAGATATTTTGTCCTTTAAATACATTTATTTTGTAATATTCGATTCCTCATGTTTGGTATGATTAACAACAGAAACTTTGACGAACACATGAATTCGTCTCGCGGGGAATTTTTGTATTACGTAAATCAAACCTCTTGAATCATTCAACCTTTTACATGCATGTTACTAGATCGTTATGAATATTATAAATAACGTAAATTTAACTGAATAATTGCTCGAAGAAAAACCCTGCCTTATTGTGATCCCTGCTGTCAAATAGAATTTGTTGTTTTGACAGCTCGGCTGTCAAGGTGTGCGTGATAAAGCAAAACATAATTTATTAATATAACCTAATTCTTTTACTTTTACAATGCAACGAAAAGTAATAATAGGATTAATAACAGAAATAAGGGTTATGGCACAATAAAATCGCCGATGTGTGGTTTCCCTAGTTAAGCAATGCAACCGCCGTTGCCAAAATGTCGCACAGATATCATTGGAAATGTAAACACACTACATCAAATTGGTTAGGGCATGGTCTCGGTATTTTTTGAGAAAAAAATATAACTTAACCTGCAAATAAAATCAATGGCACGAATCTGCATTAGTTGAACGTTTATTAAATTAAAATCAAGGGAAAAAGTTTAACAATTACAGCAATATTATTTGTCGCGGCTCCCAAGACAACAACCATCGCGCTAGGGAAATGTCATGGCGAGATCACAGGTGTGCCCCATATCAAAACAATAGCCCATTTCCAGCAATACACAGTATCGCCGTTGTACGGACGCAAAGCGTTCCCTTCATTTCAGTTCACCTTTGTTTTATTTTTTGGCCCCACTCTAAACGCAAAATCATTATCCCTACCATCGATGCCGTATACATTGTTCTAGCTGGAAGTGAACAAACAGCAAAGTACTCTAGCACTGGTCAAACACATCGAGTGCTACCTCAGATCAAGCCGGTCGACAAGTTCCAGCCAGACAAAGTACATAAGAACCGCGCAATCTCAACCGGAATCTCATAGTCTCGTCGGCACGTGTCTTGCCTTGGAAGATGATATCCGCCCGAGCGCTGCATTATGTGTTTAAGATTGGTAACCGCGCGAAGAACATGCACTTCTTCCGCGAGATACTTGGCATGCAGGTGAGAATGCTGTTTCGTGTGTGCGATTTTTGTTTTCGGAGTGAAATAACGATCTGTTGCTTTTGTAGGTACTGCGTCACGAAGAGTTTACGGAGGGTTGTGATGCCGCTTGCAATGGGTAAGCCGTGTATTGAGATATCGCTAGCCTTTCACTTGCTTCTAGACAGTTTCTCCTCTGTATTCTTGCAGACCGTACGATAATCGATGGAGCAAAACGATGATCGGTTACGGACCGGAAGCGTCGCATTTCGTGATCGAGCTAACGTACAACTACGGCGTAAAGGAGTACGCACTGGGGAATGATTTTGCCGGTCTCACGATTGCATCGCCGGACATTGTAGAGCGTGCCCGGGCTCAGGGCTATCCGGTAGAGCAAGGGGCAGCAGGTCAACCGTCGCTGCTTCGCTCGCCGGACGGTTACCGGGTGTTTGTGGTGCCGGAAGCGACCGCACCGGGTGCAGATCCGGTGCAGCGTGTCGCACTGAACGTGACGGATCTGGCCAGATCCCGCCGCTACTGGGCCGACACACTTGCGATGGCACCGGTCGGAACCGGCACGGCACTGAACCAGGTGAATCTTTCGTACGATCAGGGCAAGTTTGTGCTGGAACTGCGTCAGCTTGATGCCGGACAGGCGCTAGACCGTGCGAAGGCGTACGGCCGGATTGCGTTCGCGGTGCCGTACGATGTGCAGCCACGGATCGATGAGCTGATCCGGCAGGCGGATGGTACCATTCTGACACCACTCATCACACTCGACACACCCGGCAAGGCGACGGTGCGCGTGATCATACTGGCCGATCCGGACGGGCACGAAATTTGCTTCGTCGATGAGGAAGGCTTCACCGCCCTGTCCGCACTGGATCCGGCGAGCAATGCGGCACTGGACAAGTACATCGCCAAGGATCCGTTCCAGGAGCAGTGAGTCGCGCGACCGTCACATTCCCACACATCACAACTGCAGCAATCGGTATACGGAACGTTTATTCGCGTCGGTAAATAATGAATTCGTTAATGTGTCGCTGTATCGTTACGGTAAGGCAGGCAATTTGTTGGTTTAATAAACGCAGCATTACAGCTCGAACACCGGTGCAAACGTTCTAGTGGCTCACAATTGCGAGTGCAAATGGCATTCGTCTCTCCTCCCTTTTGCAAGGTTAAGCGTAATTATCGTTACATGAAATCAAAGCGAAGAAAAAAAAAACACACACATCACGCATAGGAAGGTCATCAAGATCGGTTGTGCAAGTGTGTATCGTGTGCAGGAATGTGTCGCATCATTGCAGCTCGCGAAACGAGACAGACAGCGTGCATTTTTAGCTGTGCTAGTTCTATTTATTTATTTTTTTTTGCCTCCCAAATCGTACTGTGCGTGCATGCGTTCCCGTTTCGCAGTGCCAGTGGCTTTGCAACACAAATGCGCTGACTAGCCTGGCAGTCAATGGCCAGCTACGGTTTGCCAATAGGCATTAGTTACCGCTCGGCAGTGCGTTGGTGCAGTTCGACTTTTTCTTCCGAATAACGCACACATTATCACACATTTCGCTGGGATTATCTAACCTCTCAGCGGAGAGACTATTTGTTCCCCGTCTGTTTGTTTGTTATGTTAGCGGAAAGCTAACGCTTGAAAGTGCATCATACCGCTGGGTCGCTATCGGTGTGAAGAGATATTAATTAAAGCAACACTCCAAACGCTTCGGCTGAAGTGCGATCCACAAACACAGACCGGTGGCACGTGCTTTACCAGACAACGATCAATACGCGGCCTGCTCGTTATCATCAGCTCAACTCTGTTACCGCTTCGTGATTACCATTATCACCACTATCAACTTTTAGGCGCTTGTACGCTTACGGGACCGTACCTTTTCTCTGCGTGCCCTGCAAACTGTACCGATAACATCATGCCCTGCAGAACGTGCGGCAAAGGTTCGTTTCGTGAACGCATCGTTCACGTTGCCCCACTTAACATATTCAATTTGCCACCCGCTATCTTTGCCCTTTTGTCTACCTTTCTGATTTTTTTTTCTCTCTCTCTGACTCTCTCTCTCTCTCTCTCTCTCTCTCTCACACACTCTTTCTCTTTCGTATCTCTGTACCAGACTGCAAATGTTTGCGCATGATGAGTAAGCGCAGTTGTGGCGGCCGGCCGTGCGATTCGGATTGCACCTGCAGCTGTAACACCAGCTCGAGTAGGTGCGTGGGCTCGGAACGGGTTGGCAGCGCAAGACAGCAGGACGAGCTGCAGACGAGCGGTCAGGGTGGCTGTGGCTGTAGCGGCGGTGCGAAGATCAACGAGGATGGCACGAGCGCAACGGTTGGATGTGGTGATTCCTGCTCCTGTTAGACGCTGGCCGCGAGCCGCAACATTAGATCTGGAAGAATAAAACGACCACACCTTCAGTTGGATGGGTTTCCCTTTCTTATCTGCCGATCGGGCATAAGCGCTGTTTTCGATTTACTAACCAATTCTCGTCAATGATGGTGGTGGTGTGCTATCCGCTACAACTGTGCACTGCTGTACACACCAGGAACAGACGGGCAGTTCTGCCTTGAGAGACGGTGTAGAGCTAAGATTTATCTCATCCCAGGCGAACGAATGAAATAGACCGTACAATGCCTCCCAACACCATTTCCGATCGTACGCGAATGTTTGCACGACAAACTGGAAAGGAAAACGGAAACGTTTAAAATGTTTGTTTACTTTGGTTTGCTACACGCACCGTAAACTGTAGCGCGGTTCCGATAAGCCGGCGCGTGACGATCGTCTCGAACCGGGTACACCATTCGCGCCGATGAACGCGTTCATCTAGCTATAACTTTAAACTATCTGTTGCAAAACTAATGATATCGACAAAGTGCAAAACACTGTTTTTCTTCCACAAACAGGATTTACTTGCTTGTGCAAGGATTAAGACATTTTGCTCTACATGCATGTAGCAGATCGTTTCTGTTATTATTTATAAATATCCTGCAATCTCGCTAAATGTTTAACTAAAAAGTATGTAGAATTGTTTCGTAGAGCGCGTTATCTTGTTTCGCAGGTTAAATACGTTTTGTAACTGTGCGTTCACTTGTGATTAGACTTGAGAGCGGTCGGGGTTATCAACGCAATTTCGTTCATCAAAGTAATTTAAAGCCTATTTTAGGTGCTCGCTGTGATTAACAGCTCGGTGTTCATCCGGTGTTCATTTCGCGAACCGGCTCTCGTTCGCCCGTGCTTTCTCTTTCTCACTCACGCTCTCGTGCGTGCGTTGCCGGGCCGGTTACGTTGGGTAAGCCGTAATCAGGCGTACAGTTTGAAAATAAATATATATTTAATATCGCTATCTTAGCAAATAGAAATGGTACGCCGCAGATTGCTTGACAGCTGTCACAGGAAAGAAAGAGCGAGCAATACCGGCTAGTGAGTAAGAAATACGTACGGCTGAAGAGGTTGGCGTTATCAGACGTGGTCGTTATCGGGAACCGAAAAGGAAAGAATAGACGAGTGTTTGTGCTTGAAATCGATAAACACGCGGTATGGACATGGCCATAACCATCGATACGGTGGAAATCTGTTGAAATGTTTCTACACACAACAGACAGTGTAGAAACATTCCTCCGCCTGTAAGCAGTGTGTCATGGTGGTGCTGTTAGCGCAAGTGAAGTATTCATATAGTGCAAGTGCAAAGTGTGGTACGCGCATTCTCAATCGACTTAAGATGCATCTGAAGCATTGTATGCTGCTGTTCGGTGCGGTAGTGCTAGTGCTGGTGTGCTTGTACGGCATCTATCACAGCTGCCTGATGGTATCGATCAACTCGTACAAAGTGCTGGACGATCACAACCGCGCACGGGCCGAGCGGATCGAGCATGACGTTGGACAGGGTAGCCGGACGCGCTACATACTGCTCTACACGAGCTTTTTCGAAGAAAAGCGCTGGGGTTTGCTGGCGGAAACGCTCGGACCGGACTACTTTTCGATGAAGCACTGCCCGGTGACGAACTGCGTGCTGACCAGCTACCATCAACTGTTGCCGTCCATCAGCGAGTACGATGCGCTCGTGTTTCACGTTGCCACGGGTTGGGATGGGCCCCTGCCGTCGGTTCGCACGCCGCATCAGGTGTATGTGGCCGCCCTGATGGAATCACCCGCCCATACCAAACACACGCTCAGCCTGGACGGGGACTACTTCAACTGGACGATGACGTACCGGCTGGATTCGGACGTGCTGTTCAACTATCTGAATGTTGTCGATCTGGAGAGTGGTGAAGTGATCAGCCCGGCATTGCGCCCCGCCTGGCGTAACGGATACCACGAGTACAGCAACGCAACCCTGGCGGAAACGGTGTCACGCAAACATAAGATGGCGGCCCAGTTTGTGTCACACTGTGGGGCACTGTCCGGGCGCGATCGGCTCGTGAAGAAGATGCAATCGGCCGGTTTCCAGGTGGATGTGTACGGCGCGTGTGGCCCGTTAAAGTGAGTTGCCGGTTTGCTTACTCATCGCTCCTGCGTTGCTTCTGCCGGTGTAGCTATAGTCTGATACCTTTCAATCGCTTCACAGATGTCCCCGGGGAAATCCCGAATGCAATCAAATGCTGGACACGGTGTACTGGTTCTATCTGTCGTTTGAAAACTCACTGTGCGTGGACTACGTCACCGAGAAGCTGTACAACGCGCTGGAGCACAACATTGTGCCGATCGTGTACGGTGGCGCGGACTACAATCGCTTCATGCCGCCCGGTTCGTACATCGACGCGCAGGACTACAGGACGGTGAACGAACTGCTGGACTATCTGCGCTACCTGATGGACAATCCGAGTGAGTACGTCAAGTACTTCTGGTGGAAGCAATATTATGCATTCGACCACACGAACTCGTACTGCGATCTCTGCGTAAAGCTGCACGGCGTGAATGCACGGGAACGGGTACAGTATTACCGCAACATTAAGGCTTGGTGGTATGATGATGCTTGCACTGCCAAGCCCAAGATTGAGTTTTAGTACGCGCATTACGACGCAGGCTACGTTAGGACGACTCGGTTGTCCGCATTTGCAGTATTGCTTACGAAAGCAATCGATGGATCTATATAGTTAGCATTTGCTATTTTCTTTAAATTAAAAAATTAAATTTTTTTGTTTTGTTTTGCACGACCTTTTGTCACGAAAGAACGCTCGGAAAGGGCGTGAAGCGTGGTTGTGACTCATAAACCGAATACCTTATTTACGTACTAGCAAGCATTCTAGTTATTATTGAATTGTTTTTTAAAATCAAAAACAAATTACTCGATTATTGATAACTCAGTAAACAGCACTGGGTTCATTCGGATAATAGACGAACTCAACTAACAACTACAGCTGCGCGAACCAGGATGAAAGGCGTCGCTCGGTAGTTCGTGTTTGCTAACTTTTGCTATTGTACCTCAGTTCGTTGCTCAATATTTCTACCAATTGATTCCCTCCTGATGAACTGATCTCAGTTTTCACACACCAACGACATTTCAACCGTTACGAAGCGAGCTGCTGTGACTGGTTGCCATGGGGAACGAGCCATTTCAGTCTGATAATTATTCGAACGGAATGGCACAAATCAAACTGCAGCAAGTATTTGTTTTTGAGCCGGAATTTGGAATTGCTTTTGCTTGCGGATCGTTGGACTACACAAATAATTACAAACTATGTAGGAATATAAACTTTAACGGATAGTGGTATTTTGATATACGATGCTTTCGATGCATCGAAAATAGTGAACACTTTTTGTAAATTGTGCTTTGTGATTCAACGTGCATAGTGAGCTAACCATAACTATCTTAAATCGTCCGATGTTTAGCGTAGATGAGCACAGTAGCATACATATACAAACATAGTTTATCACATTTCGATCGCTGTGATACTATTGTTGCCTTTTACCTAACACAATCGAAAGGTTAGAAACTAAAATTAGGTAGCAATTAAGGTACAAACCATAGCGAACATGTTCTTGCACTAGGCATAACACCAAAGTGTGCGGGAAAATTAAAATAACTAAGCCAAGCAAAGTGTATGCATTGAGCAACTAATGCTACTACTACTACTACTACTAAACCACGCATTAAGTTAACAAAGTTATTGAAAAATAAAATAAAAAATCGAATACGCAAAGCGGTTATAAAAGTTAGTGAATTAAAGGTAACATGATATATGAAAAATAACTATTGAGAATCAGTGTTTTCCGTTGCAATTGTAGGAAGGATAAAGTTAAAATGTTTTCATAAAGCGTCATAAAAGCGTACGCTGGATGGATTTAAAATGTGAGTATTTCCAACATCCAGCATTGAAGATGAAGGATGAAAGCTTATTTAATATTTAATCTTTTTTTTTCTACTCCACCTTTAGAATGTCCTTCTCGTTTCAGTTTTGTTTTACAAACACATAGCATTTACAGCGTTTATTACAAGATTTACATTTGGTTTTGTTTGTTTGCTTTTATTTTTAGTGCTACACTTCGCTATCACGAAAGCAACGCGGCGTAACGAAAACCATCCTCCATGAAGGCATCTGTGCAGAATCGCTCTATGAACCTTGTGTGCTGTATCCACGTTCAAAGGAGGTCAGCTACGATGGGCTACAGGTACATCCCGACCCAACAGACGTGCGTGCGTGCGTCCGGTTGGGTGTGTGGGTGTGTGCCCGCGCATACGGTGCTGATGCAGCGCGCCTTGCAAACTGGGGGAGGGGGATGAAAAACAAAAAGTAATCAAAATGCATGTTATGCAATCCGCTGGAAGGATCGCCTGAATGGAAGCGAAACTGTAATGCGCCGACGCACGCATCCCTTTCCAGCAACGGTGAACGTGAATGGGCTAATCGATAAGGAGGGTTGGAAATGTTACACATTTTTTTTTTCCTTCTTACAATTCCTTTGTTTACCCGTAGTTGAAGCGATTTCGTATCAACCACTGCTTTTAGGCATTGCATTCGGAGCGCCTTTTTCGGCCAAGTCTGGAAGCTGGAAGTTACGAGGGCAAAGCAAACTAAGTCCCTTAGCGTCATCGCTTGCCGCTAGCGTGAACGGTGAGAAAGTTATAGGTTGTCTTTTCCGACGTCATCAGCACATCGTGACGGACGGAGCAAGTGCACGAACCACTGACATCGCGACCGTGCGCGCATGTGCGGGAAAAGTTCGGAAAATGCGTTCCACGAGCACGAGCAGCTCCGCAAACTCACTGGAAACCTGGAAAACCCACATGCAAAACGGGCTGACGGTCGAGCGTGCACCTAACTGATGCCCGTCAGTCAGTTCTCACCCGAAAGGCTTCCCGTTTGCGTGCCAGTGCCAGTGTAAGGTGATTCACAGCCAGTGCTAATAACATACACACATTACACAGGAAGAAAGTAGGGTTAGGGAAACGGTCAGGCGGTACCATTGCCTGTTTGCTTTGCTATTTGCACGGGAAGGGAAGCATCCGTGTATGCTGAGTGCGATGCTAAGAGTGTGGCTAATCATTGGTTTGCAAAGAACAAATGCATCCGATAAGTAAACGCGCCGTCAAACTGTCATCAATCCACCTTTTGTTCGCCGAGTGAAGAAAAATTCATCCTCCCACACACATTAAGACACACACACATACACGCACATCCGCACGCACGCACGTACACGGAGATGTGCGCGGGCGCGCGCGCACACACACACACACACACACACTCACACAGGCACAAACACCGTAACGTAACAGTATACGGGGGATGATGCTTCGTGCTGACATGGGACGCTGAGTGCTGTCCACTTGGGTCCCATCAGAACAGACGGAAAGCCAAGTGACGTTCTTTACCGTCCATCAGTTAGCACAGGGGCGTGTGTTGCAGTATAAAGCAGCCGTGAAAGGGACCAGAGCAAGAACCTTAGGAACCTACGTCCAACCGAACTGGTTGGCTGACATAATCAAGTAGGGCCAGCAAGAAATAGAGAGAGAGAGAGACAGAGAGAGAAGAAAAAAACAATCAATAGTACGATACAGTTGGACGAGTTGGTCTGTGACCCTGGTGACTAATGTTGTACCGAAAATCGTTTCCCTGAAATTTGATCTGCAGGTTATGAAGACGGTGTTGTGCGTGTTTGTGCGATAGGAGCGAGTCTGGTTAGCTCTGGCTGGACGACGATTTCTTAACCGACGTGGTCGACGACGAGCACTCGACGGCGAAGTGATACACACCTTCAGTCAACACGCTTGCGACAAAGGCGTACCTATGCTATACCGTACAAGAGGAGACGTAAGTAAGGAATCTTGCCGTGAATGGAAACATTTATACAGGAAGGAAGCACAGCATCAGGAACAGCGGGACGCTTTCGCTTCCTGCAGGGAAATGGGAACGGAATGGCAGCGGTGTGCTTAAGCACTCTCAAGGGAGTCACGAGACCGCAAGGACACCACGCAGTGTCGAGTGTCGTGCAGGATGAAATTTTTGGCTTGTCAGAAGAAACTGTTACACCGTCCTTGCATTGCAATCTGACCGAACCACTCACACTGCAGGCACCGCACGTAAACGAGCTGCGGATGATTAAAAGTTATTCTCCTCTGCAGTCATTTTGCACTCATCGACACTTGGCCCACGGGGTTTTGGGGTGACGGTAAAAAAAAATGTGTCAAATTTTTCCGGCAAAATCGATAACACGGATGATTCGAGCCTTCGGTACGTTGCACTCGGAAACTAGCACTTTTTTTTTGTCTCTCTATGCCATTGAAGCAACAAAGCTGCTCGGAACGATTCTGCACTGCGAGCGCAGAAGATGTGTACATCACGTGAGAAAATCTAGCGAGAATACGGTACGCTAGCAAAGGTGTCCCTGGTGGACTGTAACGCGGCGTTTGCGCGAATAGCGATCAAAGGGTGAAGATTTGCAAAGCATTGGAAGCAAGCTGACACACAAGCAGTGTGGTTTCCTGACTGCCTATCAATCTTGGCCGAGAATCAATCAACCGTCTTCTGGACGACTAGCCTTAGTGTCCCAGCAGTGGTGCCCATCTTCCCATTTCCAATGTATTCCAGACATTCGCCCAATTAGTGCGCATAATGGAAGAGAAGGCGCACAGTTCTCAGTAGGCTGTGAGATGCTTCCGTGGGTAATATGTAATGGATTGTGCCTTGCAAAGCAATTTAGTAAAGAGGTTTTCAACAAGATATACTTTGGATCAGGGATAGAAATGGATCAATGGGCAAAAGTGTTTCGTAGCAAGCGTATTGAGGTGGATAGCTGTTTCACTTCGATCCAAAGAAGTACAGAACCGTACTCCTTTTTCTTTCCTTCGTACATCGACACACACACACACACACATACAGATCAGCACTCTCAGGCGCATATACCTTCGGTACTAGTTGGGTCCCATCGATAGACAAACAACATGTACGCACGCGTGTTCTTCCACATCTGCCGCTCTGGTTCTGGTTTGCTGGAGTAGGTTTTTTTTTTGTCGTTTTCGTTGCTGGAAGCACTCAGAACCAGCTTCTGCTTGAGTTTGCTGAAAGTTTCCTCTCGCTTGTGACAGTGCCAAGCAACGTAGTGGTAGTGTGTCCTTCGCTCTAAACAGAATTTCTCCCTCAATCGTTGGGCGTCCGGCGTCTTCGCAGTGCTGTTTTTGTGCCGTGTTGCTAGGAAAAAAGTGGGAGTCCAGAAAGTACAAACAGGTATTAGGATTTCCTGCTTGACTCAGAGCAGCAAATGATCCGGTGCACCTGCAAGCGGAAGTTGTACTTTCAGTTAGAAACTGTGCACGGATGGATGGAGTTTGTTGTTTTTGGCGTGTGTGTAATTTAATCGGACATCGAGGAGAGGTAAGGTTGGCAGACGAAGGTGTATAGTCGGCACCAAATGGGAAGGTATGCCTGCACCGTGCCAATCTGGCCCCACTGTGTCCGGTGTGAACTGAGAGTAGTTACATCAGCAACGGAGAGGAAAAAGGATTCGTTGATTGGATAAAACACGAATGACCTTGGAACCGGGAGCGGTGTTGGGGGGAACTGTGCCAGCTTTTCGGTGGATTATGTAATGTTTGCAACCTGCCGACAGTGGAAAGCATCACGGTATCGGTAGTAGGAACTTCCGGACACCGGAATTGTAGTGCGTTGTGCAGCACGTAAAAGTGTGTTCCGTTTGATGCAGCGTTTTACTATCTAGCTCTGGTGCCGACCGACCTGCAATTAATGCAACGCTTTCCCACTTTCAGACGCTTCGATGTCTCGGTAGTTTAGATAATGCTTAAGCTACCCAAAGGACTGAAGAAGAAAAAGAAAGGCAAAAAGTCCAAGAAAGATCAGGAACTCTTTACCGAGGAGGAGCTCGAGCAGTACCGCCGGGAGCACCAGAACCAGTCGGCGCTCAACTCGGCGGCACCATCGGACAGCGAGGACCAGCCGGGCGGCAGCGAAAAGTCCGAAAACGACGAGGAATGGTCGAAGTTTACCGCGCTGACCAGCGGCATTGACTCGGTGCTAAAGAAAACCCAGGGCGACCTAGACCGCATCAAGAGCACCTCGTTCTTCCAGAAGGTTCCGACCAAGGTCGAGCAGGAGGCACGGGAGCGCGAGGAGCGCGAACGGCGCGAACAGAAGGAGCGCGAACGGGCGGCCGAGGTAGCGAAGGCCGAGGAGGAGCAGCGGGCGGCCGAGGAGCTAATAAACGCGGTCGTCGAGCTATCCGAGTCGGAACCAAACTCGGAGGCGGAGGAAGATATCTTCGACACCGGGTACATCGATGCGATAGCAAGCGGCGAACTACCGATCGCATACGTCCCAGAGTCGCCCGTGCTCGAGTCGTTCGAGGGCGAAGACCCGTTCGACACTTCGTACGCGGAAAAGGTCATCAAGGGGCCGGAAGTTTCGAAGCGTGGCAAGAAGATCGTTAATATCGGATCGGCCGTCGAGGTACTTACCGGTCGGGTTGAGAGCGTTGGTACCGGTTCGACCAAGGGCAACCGTCCGCGACGCGGCATACAGAATCTACTGCTCGCCAGCTTCGACGAGGGTGAGCAGCAGCAGGGCCGAAACGACGCCGAACCAAGGTTTGGCGGTGAAGGTAAGCAAGCGGAACAGCAGCAGCAAGTAGAGGAAGCGCAGGCGTTCAGTTTGTTGGATGATTCGGCCGATTTACCGGCGGACGTACCGATCGATCTAAGCGTATCGCTGCACTTGACACTACGAAAGCAGCAGCAAGAGCAGCAGGAAGAGGGTGAAGCACAACCGGAGGGGACCGACACCACCGGTGTCGCACCAGAGCTCGATTTAGACGAGTTTGACGATCTTAAGAAACGCACACCTGTACTCGCCGGTGGTGACGACTTTGAGCTACTAATTGGAGACACTGGTAAGTGTTTTCTCTCTCTCTCTCTCTCTCTCTCTCTCTCTCTCTCTTTCTCTCTCTCTCCCTCTCTCTCTCTCTTTCTCTCTTCGTCTTTCTCTCTCTCTCTCTCTCTCGTTCATCTCATTTATCTCCAACAACTTTTCGTCTGTTGTGGCAGGTGCAAAAGAGCGGACTCAAAAAGCGTCGGCGGGCTCGGACTTGCCAGTTGTTGATTTAGACGAGTTTGAGGACGCACCGGTCGACGACCCGTTCGATACCGGGTTTGTTGAGCGGATTCTGCCTGCCACCGCCGTCGAGGACGACGAGTTTGATCCGCGAGCCGACGAACCAGAGGTCCCGGAGGACGACTTTGACTTTGATCCACGCGCTGCCGAGCGGGACGCGAAGCGGCCCAGCACGCCGGACCTATTTTCCGTCGACCAGAGCAGTACGCTGCAGGTCGCACCCGGCTCTGGTACGCTTACCAAGGATCTGCTGTCCGGCAGCAGCTCGGACCTAGCGGGCATTGCGCACGCACCGCTCGAGTGTACGGCCGGCGGTGTCTCGTGTGTAGCGGCCATCCCAGCCGCAGCGGATCCGTTCGATACGTCCGACGTTGAGTTTATAGTAGCGCCGGGCAAAACCGAACTCAAGTTTCTCGAGGAGGAACTGCTGACCGACCGTGGCGGTGCGGGCCTAACCCACTCGCTCAGCGATCCCGACTTTGATCCGCGCGGCGAAGCGGAACGGGAGCAGGAAGAGGGCACGGTCCAGGACGAACAGCGGACGGAGGAAGACTTCCAGTCGCTAGCGCAGCGCAAATCGTCGCTCAGTCTGCACATCAGCAACGGGGGACCGCTCGGTGCGAACCGCAGCAAGTCGGTGGTGTTTGCCGTACCGACGCCGGACCTGCTCAAGCTCGACGGCGAGCAGTCGATCGCGAAGAAGCCGCTAACGCCGTACTACAACCGCGAACCATCGCTGCCGGACGCGGAGGCGGACCCGTTCGATACGTCGTTCGTGCCGTCGGTCGCACCGACCCAGCTCGAGCTGAGCCTGCTGGAGCAGGAGCTGAACAGTGCGTCGCTGCACCGCAGCCTATCCGATCCGGAGTTTGATCCGCGTGCCGATACCCCGGGAGCGGCCCCCACCACCACCAACACCACCACCACCACCACCCGCTCCGATCTGCTCGGCGTGAGCGAGGAGGAACATCTGCAGAAGGTGCTGACACCGGCACGGGGCAGCACGACGGTCGCTGTCGAGGCGGATCCGTTCGATACCTCCATCGCGGTCAACTTGCAGCCGGGCCGGGCGGAGCTGAAGTTGCTGGAGGACGAGCTTATCCCGCCGGTGGCGAAGGACACTAGCGTCGTGCCGGACATCTTGTCGGACGGTGCGCCGGAGGCGAGTTCCGTGTTTGTGAAGGTGCTAACACCGCAGGCGAGCAGCAGCTCGATCGATCTGGGCGGCGGTGCCGAGCCGGTGGAGATCGACCCGTTCGATACGTCGTTCGTGCCGAGCTTGGGACCGGGACGGGCCGAAATCAAGCTGCTCGAGAGTGAGCTGATTGACCAGTAAAGTGCACGAGCCACACGACAACACATTCAGAGCAGAAAAAGGTAAAGAAGCAGAAGAAAACGAAAAGCAACGTAAAACCACCATGGCGAACCCTTTCCTGATGGATGATGAGGCGCTGGGCGGCAGCGAACCGACACCGAACCCGTTCCTGTTTGGTCCCGACGATGGGCCGGCAGCGGACGAGTCGGACAATCCGTTTCTTGCGCAGACCGGTGGCAGCAACCCGTTTGCGGACTTTGGTGGCGGTGGCGGTGACGAGGATATGCCGATGGCCGTCACCACCGCGATGGATCTGTTCGGTGGCGCGGAACCGGTCGTTGTAACGTCCGGCGCTCAGCTGTTTCTCGCCAGCGATCAGATCATGACGTCGGCAGCGGCAGCGACCGGCGTTACGGGCGGGTTGCCCGACCAAACGATCGGCACGGCGGGTGCGTCGAACTTCTTCCACACCACCATCAACGAGGAGGACGATCTGATCATCCCGAAGCCGACGCACTTGCATCTCGGTTCCAACACGACGGCCGCACTGATGGATCCGGACGGCGCTGCCGGTCTGTACTCGAGCGAGGACGAACTGTCGCGTGGCGGCGCGAGACCGCACAAACCGGTACCGCCCCGTCCGATACCACCCTCGCACGCCACCCAGCAGCTGATCAGCTCGATCGCGGACCAGCTCGACCAGACCAGCACCAACCTGCTGCAGAAGATACCGGTGACGCGCACGCCCAGCCCGGTGTCGATGCGCGATCTCCATTCGCCCAGTCCGACGCCGGGCGACTTTGGCGATCTGATGACGGGCGGTGGCGGTGCGGGCGAACCGGTTACCGCCGCCACCGGCAGCGACAACCCGTTCGCGGACGAACCCACCGGTGGTCTGCTGGCGGGTGGTACGGTGACGCCCGTACAGAAACCACCGCGGCCGAGACCGCCGCCACCGCGCCCAGCACCGCCGAAAAGTTCGCTCGCCTCCTCGCCGGTTAACCCCCCGCCGCAGCCGGCTAGCGCGGCCGCCCAGGAACCGGACCTGTTCGATCTGTTCGGTACCGGTCCCGCCCCGAAACCGGCCGCCCCACCCAAACCGCCCGCACCGAAGACGAAGGAGGACATCCTTTCGCTCTTCTCGCAGCCGGCCCAACCGACGACGGCCGCGATGGCACCGCGCCCCTCCCAGCCCGATCTGCTCAGTGACGATCTGGACGATCTGCTCGGTGGTATGTCAGCGGCAACCGGTGCCGGACCGGAGGCTGCCTTCGTGCCGAACTTGGCGGAAAATCTCGCTACCGTTGTGCAGCCGATCGCGACCGTCCCGCCTGTGGTGCCGGTCGCAGTGCCACCTGTACCGGTTGCAGTACCACCGCCAAAGCCACCACCACCGGCAATCGTGCAGCAGCAGCAGCAGCCTCCACCGGCGGAAGTTCCACTGCAGGAGGAACCGCTGCCGGAGGAGTCGCTGGCGGACGAGCATTCCGCACCGGAAAGCTTCATCGAGCCGTCGCCCGAGATTGTGCTGGAGGTGGCACCGGCATCCGATCCGAGCGATGCGATGCGCTCGGAGGTGTCGTCCGAGTACAGCCCGACCGGCTCGAACATCACGTCCGGCAACATACCGAGCTCGGTGTCGGGCAGCATCGTTAACCTGCCGACGCTCGACCGCGCCCCGGGCCACGGTTGCATGGAGATGGAGATGGATACGGCACCGGAGGAGACGG
This sequence comes from Anopheles rivulorum, assembly GCA_018908115.1. Taxonomy (NCBI): domain Eukaryota; kingdom Metazoa; phylum Arthropoda; class Insecta; order Diptera; family Culicidae; genus Anopheles; species Anopheles rivulorum. Next base: position 5,773,494 of record CM032179.1, read on the forward strand.
TTGGTGCCGTGCCCGGCGGGCCGGCCGACATCGATTACAATCACGTGCAGCAGCAACCAGCGCACACGGCGGCACTGCCGTTTGACGAGCCGGTCAGCACGGTAACGCAGTACTACGGCGAAACGTTACAGGATCAGCTGATCGGGGGCGGCACGAACGGTAGCACCACCACCACGGTCAACCCGTTCGCCATGGTCGACGACGGCGACGACGACGACGACGGTGACGCACCGGTGACGGTTGCGCCGACCGACGGTGGGCTCGCGTACGCGAACGAGCTGTTCGGTGCGACCAACCTTGCGAACAACAACAACAACACGATGGGAACGCACCACCACCAGCCCGAACCGGACGCGTTCGATTCGTTTGCGGCCAAGTTCGAGGGCAAGCAGACTGCCGGCGGCGGTGGTGTTGGTGGGCTGGCGGCGGGCGTGGCCGGACGAGCGGAAAACATCTTCCTCGACGATGGTGATCTCGGCGGCGCTGGAGGTAACGTGACCGATCTGGACGCGTTCGGTGGCGATGCCTGGGGCACGGGTGCACCGGGGGGCAGTGTTGGCGGCGGTGGTGGGTTCGACGATGCGAAGGGTGATGGGTTCGGCAACGATGACGGTTTCGATGATCCGTTCCTGAGCATGCAGGCACCACCGGCACCTGAGGTAAGTGTATTTACCCTAGAACAACGCCCAGATTGTTAGGCTTTCCAGTAGTTTCATGCTTAGTGAATATCTGGCTCAACTTGAAAATGAATTCCCCAACAATTATTGAAGTTATAGTCCAACGACTTTGAACTCCTTAGAAACTCCCTGTTTTCTCAATGTTTTTAACTTTCTTGGAGACTTACAAACTACAATTGATTATTAATTGTCATCAGATACCTAGACAATATACCTAGTGCTTCACACAATCTACCTAGTGCTTGCCCAGGTAATTGCCCAGTTTGTCCGCTGTCTCTCAATACCAAATGCTCCACTCGTAGGCACCTCGTTTGGGCAAAGAGTTCGAAACCCTCTCACACAAGCTCACTCCACTCTCTTCGGCAGGGCACACCGTTCGGTAGATCCCATTCGCGCGACTCGGACGAAGGTCGAGAGTTCAATGTGGTGATACGGCCGAAGGAAGGTGTGGAGACGCAATATTCTGCGCTGGCACTAGCGCCACCACCCAAGAGCCCGCAGACGGCTTCCATCTACTCCGGCGATTCGTCGCCGCGCGTGAATCCATTCGAGCGTAGCGACGAAGCGGAACCCATCCCCGTCAGTCTGCCAGATAGTAAGTACTGCCTACCTGCTCACTAATGCCTGGCGTCGTTGTCTAATGAGTGAGCTTTTCCTTTTTACATAGAGCCACAGCTGGAGCGTACCGATTCGCAGGAAACGCCACCGACGCCACTGTTCGACGAGGATGTGTCGCAACCGTTGGAAGACTTCCCGCGCGTCATCTACCACGGCGATGGATGGGAGATGCAGCTGCGCCAACCGAACAAGAAGAAGATCACCGGCCAGCGGTTCTGGAAGAAGATCTTCATCCGGCTGGTGTACCAGGGCGACAGTCCGGTGCTGCAGCTGCTGAATGCGGCCACCGACAAGGAACCGTTCCAGGAGCTGCCGTTGCAGGCGTGCTACTCCGTGTCGGAGATCGGTGCCCAGCAGTACGACAACTTCGGGAAAATCTTCACGGTCAAGCTGCAGTATGTGTTCTACAAGGAGCGGCCGGGTGTGCGACCGGGCCAGGTGACCAAGGCGGAGCGGTTGACGAACAAGCTGAGCCAGTTCGCCGCGTACGCGATCCAGGGCGACTACCAGGGCGTGAAGGAGCTCGGCAGCGATCTGAAGAAGCTCGGGCTGCCGGTTGAACATGCGCCCCAGATTTCCCAGCTGTTTAAGCTCGGCTCGATGAACTACGAGGACATGAAGCAGTTCTCCGTGTGCATCGAGGAGGCACTGTTCAAGATGAACGTGCACCGGGACCGTGCGCTGACGTACAAGACTGAGGAGGTGCAGGTGACGGCGGTGGACGAGCTGTACGTCGAGCAGGACGCGGAAGGGCACGTAATGAAGCAGATCGCACGCGTCCGGCTGTTCTTCCTCGCCTTCCTCACGGGTATGTTAACCGGGCAAAGTACTCAATCCAACAAAAAAGGTTTTAGTACTCAGGAGGTTACAGATAAATTAAAGTACATAAATTTGTTGATAGTAGAGCAAAGGTACGTTATGTCCCTTGCTTGTTATGTCGAAGTATCCAACAGACTAGCTAGGAAGGATGTCTTGTCTATAATTACGTACACCAGCGCCATAAGATATTGTTGAGGTGGACGTTAATGTTCCTCTTTGAGATCAAGTGGGCTACACACATTGCTTGTTGTTTGTAACGCTTCACCACTCGTTCCAGGTATGCCCGACATTGAGCTCGGTGTGAACGATCTGTGGCGCCAGGGTAAGGAGGTGGTCGGTCGCCATGACATCATACCGGTGGTGACGGAGGAATGGATCCGGCTGGAGGGCGTCGAGTTTCATACGTGCGTGCAGCAGGACGAGTACGAACGCAGCCGCACGATCAAGTTTAAGCCACCGGACGCGTGCTACATCGAGCTGATGCGCTTCCGCATCCGGCCGCCCAAGAATCGCGAGCTGCCGCTGCAGCTGAAGGCGACCTGGTGCGTCACCGGCAACAAGGTCGAGCTGCGTGCGGACGTCCTCGTGCCCGGCTTTGCGTCCCGCAAGCTCGGCCAGATACCGTGCGAAGATGTNGGGGTGTCGAGTTTCATACGTGCGTGCAGCAGGACGAGTACGAACGCAGCCGCACGATCAAGTTTAAGCCACCGGACGCGTGCTACATCGAGCTGATGCGCTTCCGCATCCGGCCGCCCAAGAATCGCGAGCTGCCGCTGCAGCTGAAGGCGACCTGGTGCGTCACCGGCAACAAGGTCGAGCTGCGTGCGGACGTCCTCGTGCCCGGCTTTGCGTCCCGCAAGCTCGGCCAGATACCGTGCGAAGATGTCTCGATACGCTTCCCAATACCCGAGTGCTGGATCTATCTGTTCCGCGTGGAGAAACATTTCCGGTAAGTGTGCGACGCGTCTGGATGCCACCATCAATGCTTAACTTCGTTCGCTTGCGGTCGGTTTCGCAGGTATGGTTCGGTGAAGTCGGCCCATCGGCGTACCGGCAAGATTAAGGGCATCGAGCGTATACTGGGCACGGTCGATACGCTGCAGGAGTCGCTGATCGAGGTAACGTCCGGGCAGGCCAAGTACGAACATCACCATCGTGCGATCGTGTGGCGGTGTCCCCGGCTGCCGAAGGAGGGCCAGGGTGCGTACACGACGCATCAGCTTGTCTGCCGCATGGCACTCACCAGCTTCGACCAGATCCCGGAGCAGCTCGCACCGTACGCGTACGTGGAGTTTACAATGCCCGCCACGCAGGCATCCCACACGACGGTCCGGTCGGTAAGCGTGCAGGACTCGGAGAGTGACGAACCGCCGGAGAAGTACGTGCGCTATCTCGCCCGCCACGAGTACCGGTGAGTCACGACGGTGTAGATGCCAAGCGCAACGAAGCAATACCATACTAATAATGCGCTCTTTCTGTTTTTTCGGTTTTCGATGCAGCGTTGGCATCGAGCATACTACGGGCGAGTCGCTGAATCCCTACCTGGCGGCGACCACCGTTTCGAAGCAACCGATCCAGGAGGAGCAACCGATGGCGACCACACCGATCGCACCGAGCGATTCCGATTCCGATTCGAACTAAACATGCAACGGCCAGACCAGTGCAGGAGTAGATACAGAATATTACTAAATACTCACACAGTTACATAAACCTCCACACACACACACACACACACACACACACACACAACTCACACACTGAGACAAGTCCCGTAAGGATGCTAGCTACTCCCTATGTATTGATACACGCAAGCGTGCATACGAATGCAAGTATGCATTACATGCAATATAGAAAACTCTACTAGCTGTTATTAAATTATATTAGTTGGACAATAAACGACACAGACACGAACCTGCTAGGTTAGAGAAAAGAGAGAGAAGAGAGAGTGAGGGAGAGAGAGAAAGAGAGAAAGGGAACCGTTTCTCGCTAGTGTCGCAACCAACCTAAGTATCACAGCATGACGAGCTTGTTAAATCGAACGAAGTTTTTGTTTGTAGATTACTTTGTCCCGTACGCTGTTGGGACTCTCTGTTGCGACGCATTTGGCATGTATGCTAACGCCTGCAGTTATGGGCAACGTACAGCAAAACAGCTCGTAAGGATAAAGCTTTCGGCAAGTGTGATCGGTTCCTCAACCGATGGTTAGTGTGCGGGAGATGAGCGAGAAACAATCGTGCAGGTCAGCAATACTTAGCTTTTACAAACCATCTTTTACGCACCCGCACCCACGGTGCGGTGGGTGTGGTGCGCGTCAATGTGTGTATGTTTGGGTGGGTGTGCAAAACAATAAAAAAAAGTGTGTTGCAGCGTAAGATATTAAATTAGGCAGGTACTAGCAAACTTTGTCATACAGCCGCCCACCACTCACCCACAAACACATAAGCACACACACACACACACACACGTGTGCGTGCGAGATTAAAAAGACGAGAGAGATGACTCGAACGGGTTGTTTGGGAATGCGGCTAGAATGTTTACCAATAATTTAAACAAGCCTACCACCCCCCCCCCCCTCCCCCTCCCCCCTCTCAACTCCCTTCCCTTATCCACTTCAATGTGGCACTTTCCTGCTGTGATAGGTACACACACACAAACACACACACCGACCTGCCCGGTGAGCATCTCACTGTACATACATGTAGGAACGTTCGGTCCATTGTCGGTTGTAGACGGCCACCGTACGCTTCCTTAGGTAGCAGTATCATTACCGGATGTGTATACACATAAATAAGTTCAAGGTACGCGTGTCACCATTGCCACGATTGCTCCTTGCTAACCCACGACCAAAAAGCACAGATGAATGCAATGGAGGAATTAGTTGCTTGCGGAAGATGCTAAGCGTTGGCAGGTTTTTTTTTAACGCTTCTCTTAAGTCTGCAGGCTGCGTGAGAGCTGTGTGTAATTATTTTTTGTTGTGTTAATTCTAATCACTTTTCCGTTCTGAATGCGCGTGGTTATACAAGCAGTAGTTTAGTTTCGAGCGATATGTTAGAGCTGGTTAGGGTTTTGAAGCGAACGGACCAACCGTGGGACGGCAGCGTTAGGAGCGTTAGTTGTGAACTATTCCATTCCGGTACGGATTTCAATCAGTTCGTCTGTTTCAGCGCATTCTACGTTCGTATAGTAACATATCATTAGACATTCCCAGCGGCAGCCATTCGCCCCAAAATGGCAACACACACACACACATACTTCGTACGTTCCTTTGCTTTAGGTAAATTGCGATCGGTAAAGCCGTCGCGAGAGGTATACAGTTCCCCCATCCCTTTAGTTTAGAAACATCCCTTCCTTGGCTGTACCACGCTTTTCTTTGCTGTCCAACGTTGGAGCGGACCAGAGAATGGTGACGTTATTATTGCGAGCGCAAAAGGCGTGCGCTTTTTTGCCGCGTTTGCATTTATATACTACGGTTTTGTAGGTCGTTGTTTGTTGAACGCATCGCTATGTTATCAGTTTTGGGGAGAGGTTTTACCATCCCACACCGGGGCACGTTATTGTTGGAACAGGCATTACGGTAGCGTCCTCGCTCGAGCACGGTGCGAACAGTGCGCTGCAGGAATGGAGTGAATACACGCATGAATATATGGTTCCATACATATATATATATATATACATATAAAACAACTTACACTTACACTTGATTGAACAAAAAAAAAAAACCCGTAGTGATTATAAAGCAAAATGATAACTAAATGTAGAGAAAGCAAAAAACAAAAACGGAAGAGAAGAACAGCAAAAGCAAACCGAAACGTGCACGTGTAAAATGGTTGATTAGTATAGAAAGGCTATTGCGGTAATCGGTAAGGACGAAAGAAAAAGGAAGCCGGTGGGATAAATAGAAAGCGAAAAGCGTACGAAACAAACATGAACGCTAGACAGTTGTTGCAAACCGTAACTAATAATAATAATAATAATAATAATAATCTAAACTAGGCAGAGCTAAGCGGAATAGCGAGCAACGCTGATAATATCGCGCAATGAAGATAGCTTGAAAGACAGTAATCTTAATGGGGTAGTTGAAACAAAGCTAGTAATGGCGTCGGGATGCGAAAACAATATACATATATACATAGCTATATTATATATATATATATGAAAAAAAACAATGAGAAAAAGAAACCAAAAGTAGATATATATATATATGATGATATATACATAGCATATTTGCGAGTTCCACTCTTTGGACGTTGTTTGATGCGTTGAGTGAGCGAATCTGCTGAACCTAATACCGACACGTTCGGCTGGCTGCGATGAGCTAGCCGTGGCAGCGGTGCCAGGTGAGAAGGAAAGCGTAATCGCATCTACGTGTTTCGTCTGCAGACAGGCATACTATCTAAAGTAGCTCTCTTTAAAACACCCACACATACAACAATGACTGTTCAGTATTCCCCGCACTGGTAGCTTTACGTTTAGAGAGGAGGTGTTCGTTTCTTAACGTAAGCCGTGTACCGTGCAGTTTACCGGCACCGGTATTAATTATTCACAATTGCACGAGCAACAGCAACAGGAAGGAAACACCGATACAGGCAAACCCATAACGTACGACGTTACGACAGCAATCCGCACAGCAAACCGGTGAAGCTATTCATATATACATATAGTCATCCTTTTGGGCAGAGAGACATACGGCAATGCCAGTATCGAACGCGAACGCGAGCGAGTGGAAAGTAAACTTGAAGAAAAAAACCAAAAAAAAAAAAACAATGAAAAAAGATACAATCCCAATCAATATAGTGTGAACATATGTGGCATCCTTCCCTTTTCCCAAAGCATCGTTGTGACAAATTGGCAACCGCATTACTACAAAAAAAATGGGTAAGGATGGTCGGCAACCATCCACGGTTCGAATCTCGCATCTATATTATACATAAATACACACGAATTGTTTCAGCGACGGGGCGCCGGAAGGGGATGAGGAAGGAACCGGAAGGAAAAATCAATAACTTAAATAAACTCAAAGTGTTATACAGACCATACGGTGTTCGATGTACTGCATATCTTGACTGCTGTGTTTGTGTACTGTAGCTACCCGGCCAGGATCGTCACCATAGCGAACCACACAGGTAGGTCAATTGAGATTGTTACGGTTACGGGATTTATCAAAACTTCACACCAAAAAAAAAAAGTGAAGAAAGATAAATATTCGGAGTTCCCTGGGAAATAACTCTGCCCAGACTTTGATCACACATCCAGACATCCATAACACAATTCTCATCCACAGCACCCAGCATAAGGACTCCAAGATAGTTGAGAAAGACTTAGTAAATAAGAGAGCATAGTGTTATAGAGATGAATTTGGAAGGTTCAAGAAACGTTACTGTACTTTTAATAGTTTGAGTTGGAGACTTTGTAAATGTGCTGGAATTGTAAGATGGTCTAGAATTGGCGTCCAATCGGTACTTCAAGTTATTAGAGATCTTCATGAAATTCTTGCTATCAGCAATCAGCAGCCCTCTTTTTCTTCCCCAAGCTCGCATCATGTCTGGCACATTCACGTCCATATCCATATAACCACGAAACTCTATTTCGTCAAAGATGTCCCCAACATTCAGACGGTTCTTTCTCCGTGAGTATGCGAACGGGGCTATAAAAAAAAGTGCATCAGTCGGCAAACATTTAACTGGATGCCATTCGATTGGCAAGAATCCCATCAAATCTGACTGACCTCCGTTGGTATGTGTGTAGGAAGGAAAACATGGGCAGGCGCGGGTACGGCCATGACATCACACAGCACAGCAAGATAAGCGCAAGATTCGAGGGCAAGCAAAAAAAAAAAAAAAACACCCGCCAAGGGATGGGATGAAAGTCAGCAGCCAACACATATTGCGCAGGATAATAAACCCCTGGTGCGTAAGTTTTATCGAATGCTAATGCCGGACGGGCATAAATCACGATGGAATGCCATCATTCATGGTAGCCCCGGGGCATACCACGGTGCACACGAGCGCCAAACATACCGCGCACGGCAGTGGAATGCGGATCCCGGAGTTTGTTGAGCGGTGCACAGATTGCGAGATTGCGAGATGGAACCGTGGGCATGTCCAGCGTCGGCAAGATAGTTATTTGTATTGTTTCTGGCATTCGTACGGTGGCATAGTTTTTGGTGTAGCGACAGACGGCAGCAGATCGAGCTCAGCGCGCCAAAGGTAAGAACGAAGAGCCAGCTGGAATGGTGGAAAGTGGATTTGTCTAATGAATGTACACAACAATGCAACCCTTCGGGTTTGGTTTCCATACTTTCTATTATTAATAATATGCCGAGCAGGGTTCGCGCAAGTAAGGTTTAATTTTCCTAAGACAATCAAAAAGGATTGTTATAGATATTATACACATATATGTATATATAGTTTTTTTGAATGCAAATTGATAAATTAGTGTTCGTGCCGTCTTGCTGATAGAACGTTTACACATATTTACACGAAGCTCGCAGTAAACCGTTCGAATGTGCGAGTGCTGATGGAACCACTCAATCATGTTTGATTGGCGGGCCTGCCGGAAGGCCAGGCATCGCATCCCCATCACGGCGAGAGTGTAGCTAATAAAAGATTTATTAAGCCGGCGGTTTCATACCCAATCGGTCACATCCGCTATCCGGTAAGGGTGGAAGTATGCCCCTTAAAAAGAAGTATGCCCCTGTAAAAGAAAGGGAAAAAGGCTCGCGGGAAAATAATGTATGAGTCTGACCAGGGCGTCGAACCAGTTTGCTCATCACCACCAACGGTCAAAGCAAGCTGGCCGATGAATTAGTGTAATTAGTTTGCCGATAAGGTTTGCCGACGGAATGTTACGCCTGTAAGAAACGTGTTGGAGATCGGAAGGAAGTGTTTGGGCGATGCAAGGTTTTACAGCAATCGAAGGTGCAGTAGGTAGATGGGAGCAGATTCTACTCTTTGAGAAGATGCAGACGAGACATGGAAGAGACCTATCAGGGATACAAACCTGAACCAAGGATCGTCTCTCTATTTCTATATCTTAAGCCTATCAGCACACACACGCACCAGACTGCTGTCGTTGGTTCGAAAAGACCCACTCGCTTACTTAATGCAGAAAAGCACCTTTGCTTTGTGCAAGGGTAACGAATTTATTGAAGCAATTCAAACAGGTGAAAGAAAATTAGTTTGCTTTGCGAAGGAGCTGCACTATCGCGCGGTGAGTTTTTTGGCTTTTCGGCAGCTGTCTGTACCGTTCCAAACTATGGTTTTTCGCAGTGATGTTCCAGTGCGATATTGGATACTGCAGTACAATATCCACGTCCACGAACGGTGTGTTCATTTCTCGCAACACTTTGTACAAGATAACTTCGTACCTATACTGCGTTTTCGGCTTTTCCAGCGCCATGATTTGGCATTGCTTGTGCGCATCATAGACTAACTTCCGTGCCATTGAGCTGTGGCGGTACGTGTCGAGCACTAGTTCACCGATCCGTAAAATCCGATCCCCTTTCTCGATGACGACAATAGGAAGCTGAAGGAAAGGAAAACAGAAAACAACCCCCGCCCCCCCCCCATTTAGTGTTGCATCGGTCGGTGGTGGTGGTGGGCCGTTCTTCGCTAAACCTACCTCTATATCCAAGTTCCTATCGTTGGGTGGGTGCACTCCGCTAACGTACCCTATCGGTGGCCAGTCATCGTACCTTATTTGCCAGTTCATCTGAATATCCAAACACTGCAGCACATGCAAAACAGAACGAAGAGAAACGTTAAAACGACCGGACAAGCAGAAACCGGCGCAGCTAGGAAACGCAAACACTGCATACTGACCGCTGTCACGTGAAAAATGCTCACACCCTTTATTATCGTTCCCGTCATCGGCATGCTGTTGCTTGCTTACGTTCTTTTGGATGCCAACAGCCAAACACGGATCAATTTTGTGCACTTGTTACGCTTTTTGCTGCGTTCGCGACGGAAAGAACTTTGCTTCAGAAGCTGTTGCTTGCCTTCACGTTGAAATGTCAACGGTTACCGCCTAGCCTGCTTGGTTTGTTTCATTGAGCGAAACAGAATCGTTGCGTTTTGGCGCGTTTATACCCGCAGGCGCCAATACTTGAACGCACGGCGCAGCGCACAGCAAAACGAATGTTGTCCTGCTTTGTAGGCTTTGCTTGAAAAGCGATAGGAAACACCACGCATTATGGATTAGTGTTGGGCCGTACGATTAATTTCTCCACCCTGGCCCGGAGTCGGGTGCGAGCAAGTCGGAATCAACTCCGACCCGTGGCTCGCTGCATCTATTTGCAGCTTCGGGTCGACCCGAAGCGCTTTCGGGTGTGAATCTACTCACACCACGGTGTGCAGAATGTTCGCCATATAGTACGTCTCGCTTTTCCACCGTTTACAAACACACACACACACACACACGCATACACGCACACCACCAAAGTGGCGTGCGTTTGCACACACGCACTCGACTCGGCACGCTGCGTCGATCGTATCGGCGCGAGTGAGCGGCGCTGGCTACGCACACAGCTACACCGGCGAAGCGCTATACTATACGTGCGTGCGCTTGACAGTTTCATGCGGTACGGTGTTTGTATAGTGTGTGGACTTACCAATGAACGTTGAATGTGTTTCGCAATTCTCGTACTACGAGCCCTTTGGACACATCCGATGGACTTCTCGCTGCGCAAGGTTGGTGCGCATGGTTGTTCATTAGAGCTATTGTCGAACATGCTGTACACAGTCGTTTCGCTTCCTGAGGTAAGCTTACAGAAGCCTAACTACAGGAATGGAATAACAAAAAAATTAACGTCCGTCTGCTTGACCAGGGGAGACCGGTAACACGCTGGACATATGGGCGTGAAGTGTGACTTGGAGGAACTGACTCAATTGACTTGACCTCCGAAGGTGTTCGCACCGGGGACCTGCATGCTGCCATGACATGGCATTCCACTTGGTGTGATAGACGACTTGCAAGTCCTTGAACAAACTGGCGAGGATGTTCTTGAGATCTCGAGGAACTTGTTACTCTGGCACCCATATAACGTCCATGCAAACTCTTGTGAGTTGGCGTTGTTGAAGGCATTCCTTTATATCGCAGGACACAAAACATCAGCTACCTCTTTCGCGTCCATTGGGCCTGCCGGAAGTCATCTCCTGTCCACCAGTAGTGTTTTAAAGACGTTCGGAGTTCTGCGAACTGCGGGCCATTCAGCGTCCCAAGTGGATGAAAAGGAAGTTAGCCCAGCTTGAGCAGTAGCACCAGGTTTAGTCTTCAGGCCGTCTTCAGGACCAGCATTTGGGACGGGTGTACAACTCTGGTGGGATCCAGCAAACCCTCAAGGCGAGTCATCACCACTCACAGACATGGATCGTGAACGACGCTCAGGTTTAATTAAAGATTAGCTTTATTTATGTTATTTTAATGCGAATAATTTAAATGTTTCATATATTGTAGGAACAAGAATGTAATCTGCTGTAATGAAGTCTTGCAAAAGAAACGATCGATGTCCTGGACGAACTTACTATTTGCTTTTGGTCTCAAAATTATTGAAAAAGTTCCGCCTAGTTTGAAAAAAAAATATCCTAGCTGGTTTAACATAAGATCAAACCACAAGAATAAAGAAAGCATAATACAGTGGTTTGTTGCGAGCTGGTGCTAAAGCAATGGGAAGCAAAAGGAAAGTAACCTTTCAGCATTTTTTTTTTAAATTTCAAACTTGTTGCAAAACGTTCAAAAGTTTCGGGCAAACAGTTTGCGCTGAAGCCCAGCACCGGTCGGCCTCGACTTCTGTGGCAAAACTGGAACCATTCCTTCTGCCAAATTTTTCGATCTTTCCCACCGAAACATGTGTGTGTGTGTGTGTGTGTGTGTATGTGTCACAGTGTGATGGCCAAATTTACTTCGCATTTTCTATTTTTGTTTAAACTTTTGTTTTGGGGCGAAGTGATGCTTCCGTTTAACGAAGCCTGACGACGGTGAATGGATTTCCGGGAGTTTGTGGAGGGATGGGGGGTTGGGAAGGGGGTTGGAGGGAGAGGGAGAGTGTTGCGTTCTAGTGCCTAAAGTGCCTAACGAAGCCGCAAGCCCATCACTACCCCTAGGCCGAATGGGAATTAAAGCGGTGGAAGAGAGAGAGGGAGAGAGAGAGAGAGATAGCGAGTGAGAGATTGTGAGGAAGGGGTGGTTTTTGACAAAAGCAGATAGATTTTGGGCAGGAAAGGAAGTGAAACAATATTGCATTTGCAGCAACAAAGAGAGAGAGAGAGAGAGAGAGCGAGAGAGAGAGAGAGAGAGAGCGAAGGAGTAGCTGGTTGGAAATCAAATAGCAACTTTCCGTTTGAAATTCAAATGCACTCTAAGGAAGTTTTCGCTTCACTTCCGGAAAAGAAAGCAGCAGCCGGTCGGTGGTGGTGTGGAAGTCGTGCAGGAGAGTGGAGGGTGGTGGGAATGTCGTTCGTGTTGGCACCCCGTTGGCAACTCTTTTATGGGGGTTTTCGGTTTGAAAGCAACTCTTAGTGCAAACTCTCGCCATATCCCAAGCGTGAGCCGAACAGTTTTGGGGCGCACGGCGCTACTTTTCACAAAATTATGCTAAATGAACACTCCGACCGGGGCCACTTGGCTTTGGTTCGTCAAAAAAAAAAAAACAAGAACAAGACTGAAAGGAAAGGATGCGGCGTGGGAAAAAGTTTTTCGCTCGCTCTCGCCGCACCCGTACCGATTGCCGAGTACTTGTCGCCGCCGCATCACATCGACCCGCGGGCGGGAAAGTGCATTCATCGCAAGTGCTCCAATTAACGTACCATTTCCACCTTTTTCCAGCCTTGTTGGCAGACGGGGGATTTTTTTTTTATTTTATTTCTCCCTTTTTTCGCCCGTGCCGCTCCGTCCTGCGCGTGTTGCACTTTGCCGACAGTTTCATTCACTTTCCATTTGCACACACCGGCTATGTTTCGTCTTTGTCAGAGATTTCTTCTATTTTTTTTGCCGAATACAGCACACCGTAGAATGCCTTCTATACGTGCATGCAGTCTACCTGCAAAATTTCATACACCCCACCAACCCACCGACAGCCAACGCTCAACAGCACCCGCTTAAGCTAAGCTAAACCGGCAGAAATAAAGGAAAAAAGGAAGGAGAAAAACACCCACCGGAATGCAACATTTGGGTGAATTATGATCGCATGAAAGCGGGTGTGAGGAAATGCTCATGTTCGACATGGAACATGCAGCAACAGTGTGTGTGTGTTTGGCAAAAGGTGACCAAATGGCGTACAAAGATGGCGCACGGTGTGCTTTGCGTTTTACAAAAGGAAGAAAAAAAGAGCATATTCGTCCTGCTGCTGCCATGTCCATTTTGCATAAGGTGAATAACCCAATACCTATAAAAGCAACACAAAACATAAAAAGTAAATAAATCCCTTTCATACAGAGGAGCAGGTTGCAATATTCAAAACGGTCTGCAGAGATAATATTATTGAGCTAAAAAAATATAAATTTGTAGTGCGGATTGCATAACTGTGGGCGCTTTGGTGCGTCTGCATAAGACAGCTTCGTTTGGGCTTGTGCAAAATATTGACTTTAAAAAATTATCTTGCAATGCGGATTGCATAACTGTGGGCGTGATTAGTGAATCCGCGTTCAGCAGTGATGAGGTTTGGCCTTTTTGTGTGTGTGTATGGCAAAATAATTGTAATCAGTATTTGTATCAGTTTTTTTTTTTTTTTTTAGTGTGTTAGAACGGAACAGGCCGTATTAGACTAATTTTACCACGTAGCAGGCTAGTCAGACCGTGCTACGGGGGGACGGTCCGAATGGGATTTGAACCCGGTCCGGTCGTGTTAGGAACTGGCGCCTTTGCCAAATACACCACCGGGCCGCCCCATTTGTATTTGTATCAGTATTTGTTTTATTTTTTTGAATGCAAAATCTTATTGACCTTTTGGTTAGCATGTCACTGTGTTGCAATGTTGCATGTTTTTTTTTTGGTGCAAGCCGTTTTGCCCCACACGTGCATGGTAGAGCGCGCATGCAAAATTGCATTACCTTTTTGAATGGAATCGAAAAGTGTGAGTGTTTGGGAGAAGGTTGCATGGGTTGGCAACACCTCCCACTGTTGGCATCAATGGTGTGCAGGGATGAGTGTGTGTGTGTGTGTATGTCAGGGTGGTAGAGCAAATATTTGAAGCCAGGTTTGAAGCATGTTTGAATGAGCGCTCATTCCGTCTAAGTTCCGTTTGTGGAAAACGGAAGCCAGAAGCATGCGATGGAATAGAGAGAGAGAGAGAGAGAGAGAGAGAGAGAAAAGCCTGTGGGTGGTACTTTGGGAGTGGGTTTGGAAATGGGATCGTTACGCGAGCTTGAAAGCGCGTTGAATAGACCGATCGTCCGATGTGTGTCGCTGCTGCTGAATGGGAAGCTCCACGGTACCTCTCACCCACATACAACTCTCTCCCCCCCTCCCACGCCCTTTTCCACCCTGCTTTACAGCAATCGATGATGGGTGAAGGTTTGTGGGCAATCTAATGACAAGAGCGTCCTTGTCGTTCTTCCGCAAACAGACACAGAAACAACACAAATTTTGCACACACTCGCACGGCAGAAGCAAAAAAAAA
>CM032179.1:5788566-5813750 GCA_018908115.1 Anopheles rivulorum
TGGTAAATTGTATGCCCGGCTTTTGACACGAGTGAAATATTTGCTAGTTGCGTGTAGGTGAACCATGCTGACGGTGGTAGGCAAGTGTCCCTTTTGAGGAAGAAAAAGGGATTTTTTGTAAAGCAAAACAAAAAAAAAAGAAAAAAGGGAAAACGAAATGAAAAGCACGTTACCGATGCAAAATTCCCACCTGCAGGCCACCAGTGCACCACGGCACTGTGTCGAATCGATTTCGGTTTCGATTTGCACAGCAACCGTCCCATCGTGAGCGTAACAATATTAAGCCAAAAATGGTACCTTCTTCCCAAAGGGTGGAACCCACTCTACTCGTGCGCTCCGTACCGTAAAGCATTCGAATGAATGGTAACGTGGCAGTTACATTTATGGATACGGGATCCATCCCCGTCTGTAGAGCCATCGATACATTTGTACGGTTTTAGTTTGCTTTTCTTCATTGCGTCGCTTGTTTGAGGTGCTGCTTCGGCGCACGGCTGTCGGTGTTCCAACTTTGTTTGAAGTTTGCGCTACTCCTTGGCTCGCTTTTGTGGCTGCCAAGCGTGCACGCCGAAGTGCACGAAGTGCGCGCAAACACACACACACACAATCGTACCACCGGGATAACCGGCGTGCTGGAGTGCGGTTGGGCGTAGCTGGTGCTCATTAAATTTTTCCACTTGCCGAACCGTTTCTTTTTCTTTCTTTTCTTCGGCTTCTGCAATTTGGCTCGTTCCATTTTTCTGTCGCACATAGCCGGGGGGGTTGTTGTTTTTTTTTTTTGGTTGCTGACATTGAAAGGAAGAAAGCATAAAGCGTTCCCGGGTCACACAGTGCGAAGGATCCACAAACAGCCGGGCTTCCCGGTTAACGCGGAAGCAGCAAGCGGAGCAATATTGTGTTTGTGCAACGCAGGATAGGCTTTTGATGAGACGTTCCAGATGCGCTTTTACCAGTGTGTTGGCAACGCTCAGTGACATTACCATTACCAGGGTTGTCGGCAGCTTTCTTCTCTTGTTCACTGCTAAAGATGTACTGAATTAACGTACTGGCGCTCCAAAACAACAAAATTAATGAGATATTATGAACGGTTGAGATATTTCCGTTGACAACGGTTGCTGTACTTTGGAGGAAGTAAAGCATATCCAAAGTCTCGTAACGATGTTTGTAAAAATTGGTTGCATTTAGTTAAGTACGGCATAAAGAAAGTGTAGAAAATGGTTTTAAAAACTGGAAGGAAAATCCTAATTATTCTATTCACTAACTAATTGCAAACGAACAATCTACTACTTGCATGGAAATAAGCCACCTTCAAATTGTTCTGTTATGACAGTTGTCAGTTTGACAGGGATAAGGTATGACGCACTTTACATGCATCTGTCAAATGCTTTATGTAAACAAAAAAGTGTCCAAGTAACACAACAATGTTTGTACTGTCAACTAGTGTCTAAAATAGTAAGATGTCAATCAGTTTGGTTTGGTGTTTGCGCTTGAGAGTGATTTATGTTTACTGCGAACAAGAGATTTGACTTTATTTCGCACGAAAATGATCGTCGATGGCTCACACTCGTCTAATCATTTCATTCTTTCCATAACAAAATATAAAAATTTAAAGCGTACGTCGTAAAGAGTAATAATTATGATTCCTTACCACGTTTAGTTCAAAGTTTAAATTAAATCAAGCGAACTGTAGACTTACGTTCTCGCTTACGGTCTTAATGGCTTAAAAAAACTATTTAAAACAAAAAACAGAAATCTGTATCGTTCTCGTTCCAAGCGATCCAAGTCGAAACACAGCATTAATCCAGCGCGTAAACTACTTTCGATTACGGTATCAAATTGTGCTTCCCATCAAAACACAAACCACTCCCCATTCAAGGGGGGGGAAGTTTCTTAAGCGGCAGCGCTCACCAAAAGGCCGTACTCATCCGTACGGCGGTGTATTGGGTGTGATTCGTAAACCACAAGCATAAAAAAAGACAGATAAAGAAGAAGAAGAAGAAGCAGCAGCAGAAGAAGAAGACCAAGAAGACAACAATACGCCACACCAGCCCGTGTGTGCGTTCTGCTTCTGGTTCACCTCTATGCAAACTCAGCAGCTCATTTTCATTTGCTGTGCGCGCGAAACAACAACTCCGGACCCAGGAAGTAGTGCTAATAAATCCCCGGTGGATCTTATGGCTGGCAGAGAAGCGTAGTACATATATTTCATCACACACACACACACACACACACACGCACACATGTATAAGCAACCACCCTAGTAGCTGGATCAAAGAAGAGCGGCAGGAAGGGTGGAGGAGAAGGAGGTGAAAACTTTTCGCCTTTTCCCGCCTTTTCCCGCGGAAACCAAGCGCTAAGCACCACTTTTCTTATTTATGTTCACTCGTATCGCTCATCCTCCGCCCCAAACCCTCCACCTCCCCCTCCCCCCACTCCCCTCTCTCTCCATCCACCGCCCACCCTTGTGCAGATGGTTTGTCAAAGCTCGCCCGGTCGCAGCGGGAAAAGCGGATGGGTGGGGAAACGCGCCGGGAAATAAAGCCGATGGATGCGCCCGGTACTTTTGGTCCCGAGCACGGGGAGCTCATTAATATTCATGAGCAAACACATGTCGCGTTTAATAGTGATATGTGTGTGTGTGTGTGTGTGTGTTTCTGTTGGTATGAGTTTGTGTGCGTACAAGGATGTATACGGGGTAGCGCTTTTCACCGGGGGATACTCATCCTTTCCATAACCCACCCCGAGTTCCTCCGTTCCCTCAACCCTAACCATCTCTCTCTCTTTCTCTCTCTTTCTCACCCTCCCACTAGCATTATTCGGTTCCTATGATTCTATGCTTGTGTTTCGATTTTTGCTTTGAAAATTTATTTATATTTGGCAAGCGGCAACGTTTTTCCACCGCGCCACACTGTAGCTTTCGCCTTGGCTGGGTGCTTACGCTTACGCCCGTTACCTTCACACGTTCATGCTGCTGCTTCACGGCGGGTCGGCTAAGTATTTTATTTCTTCTGGCTTCTGGCGTGTGTGTCATGTGTGTATGTGTGTGTGTTTGATTTTTCTTCTTCTTCTACTCTTTCCCATATTTATACTTTATTTCGTACCACCACCGTTGCAACTGTTTATGTTTATCGCATTTTCCCACGGACTGTGCCTTTCGTCGTGGCGCGCTTTGCGCTTTTATTTTACCAACGTTACCAATGGAGAAAGCGCCACTGCCACTGTTTGCCCTTTTTGCCACGCAAAACAGCACCGCGTGGCAGCGAACCGAATGAACGAAGTTGATACAACGATTTAGCTCTGCCAATATTTGACGTTTGGCTGGTTTCGCCTTGATCGACTGGCAACGACCCAGCGCTCGCGCCGTGTCAATGTGTGTAAATGTTTTTTCCTCCCTTCTGCTGCTTCTTCTCATCACCTTCCTCCTTCTTCTCCTTCTTCTTCTTTTCTTTCCCTCTTCCTCCTTCCCCACTTCCCATTTGTTTGGTTATTGGTTCGCTGCATGTTGGACACGTTTTTGCCACTCTTGCCGCTGGATTATCCGCTGTTGTGCGCTGTACGGTGATGCTTAACCAAAATAATACGCAAACAAATCAATCGGATGCGTTGAGCACACAGCACAAGAATGGGGAGCTTGCATAATGCGATCGACAAAGGTGCTCATAAATCTGCGTCACACTGCGTCAGGTGTTTTTGTTTTTTTTCGGTGCAAAGTTTTTGTGCAAGCGAAATGTGCAGCACTTGAACAGTGATGGGGGCGAGCAATGATTAATTATGGTTCCGTGGTTACAGATGGATTGCCTGGATGGCTGGACGTGATGAAGGCTAGCGGGTAGTCTGACATCCAGTTTTCAATGGCCGGCGTAGTACTGTTTACACTAAGGAGGGAGTCACAGTTTAACATAAAGGAACGGACAGAGAGGAATATCTCTTGGACAACAATGAATATCCATATCAAGGCAAGTACTATATCAATTTTAGAACATTGACTTTTTCGCAGTTGTATGGGCTGGTCATGTCATCAAAATGACACACCGGACGACTCAGCCTGAAAAGAAATGAAAACAGGAGACACTCCTAAACTGAGATGATGCAATGAGAGTTGATGTGAAGGTGAGAATTCCTATGTTATGTGAATGCAGTCCTCCAACTTTTGACTACTTTTGTTAGTTAGCATATTATAGTTTGATACCAGTAATTACCTACTTACTACCATTATTCAGTTTCAAGATCTAAAGTACTTTGCCGCTAGTATCTTCATAAACCATGTCCCAATATCTCAACTTGGATCTCTTTTGGTTATATTCGGTACTCTTGTTCTAATATCTAGACCAACAAGCTAGAATCTATCGAAGTCAAAAATATTTTAGAAATTCCTTAAAACACGCCCATTTGTTGCTTTGCATAAATATTATACATATAAATATTGGATCCAAGGTACTACTCTAGGAACTTTAAAGTATCAGCTTTAAGAGATGTCAGTATAGCACTGTCGTCGAGTGATAAAACAAAGATAAACTCACCGAAAAGGGTTACGTTCTCAGACCTCCCATCTCCAACTGGAACACCTGTTGGAACGGTATTGTCGGTGTGATTTGTTAATTGCTGTATGGCACTATTTGTGGTTACAAAAAACAAGCATCATAATTTTTCTGTTCCAATGCTGGCGTTTGGAAATAAAAGGGAACAAAAACGCATTTTCATTGCGCTTTAATATTCACTTGGGCGCTGGATTTACAAACCAAGTTTATGATTAATTAAAATTTCATCCAATCTATTGCCACACGCCCGGTACGCCCACGGTCCGTGTCCTACCCCACTACCCACGTACCCCTTCCCTCCCCCTCTCCTTAGTTGTGCAATACTTTTTACCGCTGGCGGTAGAAACAAGTGCAGCCCGGTAATAATGGAAAAAATGAAGAAATGAGATATAGAGAGACAGAAAGAGAGACAGAGAGAGAGAGAGAAAGAGAGAGAGAGGGAAGAAAAAACGCACAAAATAAAACAAGAACCCCTCCCCCCCTCTCCCCCTCTCCCTACCTCATCACCGGTCACGCCCGCCGTAACGAATGAATGAAAGCTTAATCAGGAAAAGTTTGTATTTTATTCCACGCTGAAAGGAAACTATAATTTCGCCACCCAAATGCCACCGCACACCTGCCCTGGTGTGGTCCGGCGTTTTCCGCCCGGCTGCTGGTCGTACGCCCGTTTTTTTTTTTTTTTGCATGCACAAATGTTACTCCTTCACGGTCGGCGGATGCGTCCGGATGGCGCTTCACGTGGCACTCTGTGTATTTTTTTTTTGTAAAGCTTTCTTTTCTATTTCTATTTCCCCTCCCCCTCCCACTCTCCCGGCTCGCGGCTCACCAAGAGTGGGCGCCGGTGGGTGGGTGGTTTCGCTTTCTGCGCTTTGATGGTAACGGTGCAATCATTATTTCTCAGCTCGTTACGATTATCCTGCCCAATTATTATGGCTGGCCAGAGCGGCAAGCATTATTCCACTTGAGTTTGGACTGTCGAATTAAAGGCCGGGATTTTTTTTTACTCTCTCTCTCGCTCTCTCTCTCTCTCTCTCTCTCTCTCTCGCTCTACCGTATAGCAGATTTGTGTGTGCCTGTGACGCGTTCAATCCATCTTCTCGCACGGCGAAGCGCTATAATGTGGCTCCGTCCCCATTTCCACGTCTGTGGCTTTCGAGTTTTACGAGGGCATTCATATTTTTGCTCTAATTGAAAGATTTCACAAAAGGCATGCACAGCTCCACATCTGTGCCAGACCAACCGCCGTGGATAAGATCCAACGGATAGCGAACAGCCAGAGTGACTTAAAAAAACACACAAAAATCTAAATGAAAAGAATGAAAAAAACGGGGTGCGCACCATGGCGAGCATAATGAAAACGGTCGGAAAAGCACATTCAAAATCTGAATGGAAAAATGTATGTATGTGTGTGTGTACCGATGCAAAAAATACACACACACATACACACAATAGCAAAGAAAAAAAAGACCAGATCTAAAGAAAGGGCAAGCATTCAGCAAATTGGCGAGCCTCTTCGCAGCAGCAGCGAAGAAAGAGAGAGAAAGAGAGAAAGAGAGAGAGAAAGGGTCAAAATCAGGGCAGAAGAAAAACCAAATTTAACAAAAGCCCAGCCAGCAAGGATTCGGGGGTTAGGGTAACCTCCCCGAAAACGACTTAACTCGAACAATGTGCATGTAAAAATGGCGTGCAAGTGCAAAACCGGGCCAGATTGTTTCAAAAACAAAAACAAAAAAACCAATGCCAGCAAGAATTGTAAGCAAAAAC
Source organism: Anopheles rivulorum (assembly GCA_018908115.1). NCBI lineage: Eukaryota > Metazoa > Arthropoda > Insecta > Diptera > Culicidae > Anopheles > Anopheles rivulorum. Next base: position 5,794,866 of record CM032179.1, read on the forward strand.
AACAGCAATGGAATGGTAATGCGTGCAGCAGCAGTTGTTTTTGCACATTTTAGATAGTGTGTCTTGAAAGATCTTGCAGCTTAAAACCAGATTTCACGCCAACTGCAGGGCGCCCACAACATGGGAAAACCATCCAAAATGAAGCGATGAGCGTGCAGAAGAATTGCATTTTGAGTCCCGGTTAATGATGATTTTTCAAAAAACATGCTGCTTACTTCTTTCTTGTTGCAGCAATTGTTTGCATGTTTCAGAATAATTTGGCCAAAATCTGGCCATTATTTATAAGCCCGATAAGATGAGCTCACTAGAGCGACAGAGTCAGAGTCGTCACGTTGCCGGTGAGTTGGGCATGTCATTCGAATACCACCGGACAACCCGCAACCGATAATCAACCGGTGTCTCACGGTGTGCAAAACTTTTATCTAGTCCCACCATAAATATGTCGAACATTAACCTATACTCAGACCAGACCTCTTATCTGCAAACATTTAGATGCTTTTCTGCTTTGTTTGAATAATGTTTGTGCGATGAAACTTACTGCCAGTCAGAGCTTTGTGATTGTTAAAAGTTAAATTTATTAAACAGTAAATGATTCATTCATTTACACTTACAGGTAACCGGTTGGGGAAATGGCATACAGTCACCCTTAATAATTTGTAATCTTGCCATTGTGTAATTGTTTAACCGTTTAACCGTTTGTCCGTTTGCTCATTTCGGATAGCAATTCCGATACATTTCGCACCATGTAAATAACGTACATTTTTTCAATCAAACAATCAGCTGAAATATTCATACGTGCAGCGTGCCGGTGCTTGTTGTTTCATAAATGCTAAGAACGGTTAACCGTGTTTATCTTACGCCCTGCGCAATGTGACACCTGAGTCAATAATGCAAGCGCATTGTAATAAAGTGCTGGCACCAATTGTTGGTCCGTAACGATGAATTACCGTTGCCGGACAACATGGGATCAATGCAAAGAGCAGGGTCAACAACAACAAAAACAGCCGCGATAATTTCATTAACGCGTCCACCACTACATGCGTGTGCCCGGTAGCTGCAAGGATCAAAAAGGAAAGTTAACAACAACAAAATGGATGGAATAAAAGCATGATAAGCAAACAAAAAAACGGGGGGAAAAAAAGGCAAAGAAGCCGTGGTGAGCAATATCAATTAAAAGCATTCCACACATATGCGCGCCCGCTCGCCTCTGTGTGTGACTGTGTGTTGAATGTGTTTGTTCACGTGCCACACACACACCCACACAAAAGGAAAGAAATGAAATTACGAATTATTTAATACCATTAAACACTAACTTGTTTGCTTTCATCGTTATGCGCTGGGGGTTTGTGCAAGATTTCATCCTGCGCGCAGTGCCCCGACAATTGGACAGGATCGGCAAACAAAAAGGAACGCAAACGTGAATGCAACAGTACATAAATAAAGCATCCCTCCTCCTGCCAACCTCCCTCCTATACCTCACCCCTCAATTTCGGGGATGAGGGTGGAATGGAAGTATGGAGAAGGATGGGGCCGAACGGGGATAATCATAATGTAATAATGAAATTTATTTGCTTCCCACCTCCCCAGGGCAATAAATAAAATGCGCGAATCGCATAACCTGCAAACCGGTGACCGATTTTCCACTGGCGTGTACCATCCGCACAATTGACACCTTTGTGGCGCTTACTTGTCTGCGGGTGTCGTTTGTGCTTTCGTTCCCCATTTCGCTTACCCAGTCCCGTTGGCAGCGCAGAATCCTCAGCGTGGAGGATTCGGGTTTTTTCTTCTATTAAATGGTAAATCAAGATATATTTTTATAACTTCCTTCCTTAACCGATAAGTTGTTGAAGTGTTTGCTAAGGCACCTTTCCGATTTCGAGTTTTAGAACTGCTCACCTGGGCTACGCACGTGACGCTGTTCGGACAATACTCCATCAGCTGGTTAGCCACCATCTTGATAAGGTTGTCCTGTAGGATCATTTTCAAACCGTGTATCTGCAAGGGTGTGATATTTTCTAGGAAATTGGATGACGATCTGCAGCCCGCCGGTAAACGTTTACAGCATTAAGATGGTAGAATCATGGAAATAAAACAAAAAAAAAAACACACAAGGAAAGAGCGAACAGAACGTGCTGGACATTGAAAGAAATGAACTTCGAAGCTTCTCCACGCTAAACCGTACCGGATGGTGATATGGTGGGTGGTGAGGGGTGAGAAGAGGGGGTGCTGGGGAAGGGAGTGAAGGGAGGGATTGATTCGATTCGGACCCGCGCGGTGAACCTGTACGTTTCTTACCCAACCGCTTGGCAGAAGTTGTTTACAATTTATCCGATCGAAACGATGGAAAGGATCAAAAATCAATTTCATCCTTCCGTTTTCCTTTCTTGCTTCCAAGGGTGGGTGGACAGGTGGACAGGGGGGGAGGGGTTGGGGTGGTAAAGTGCAGGGAAAAGGATTTTCGCGAGAAACGCGATGACCTGTCCTGGTCCGGTGTTCCGTACGAAAGGAAATGAATCAACGTTTTTAATGATGTTTTGTTCCCGCGTTGTCCCCGTGCTGTCCGTGTGGTTACGACAAGTCGTGGGTGGAGGAAATGAAACCGAAAGCAAAACCGCGCATCGGTTTGCGTGAAAGGTCATTCACGTTTTGTGTTTTTCCCTTCAGTGCAGAAGTTTAAACTTCAAGAGGGTTTTTATAAAGCGCATTGCACAGTACATCCATTTCAGTTGTCGAGTGCTGACAGACTTCAACAGTTACTACAATAGACTGGTTGAATACTTTTTTTGTTTGCGTTGAATTGCTTGAAGATAAACTGTATGTTATTTATGTAAATTTCCTACAACCTTTTGATAGAAATACTAAAAGTAAGGGATGGAGTTTTCTGAAGTAAATAATGGAGGCGCATGGTGCTTTGTAGAAAATGAAGATTGGTTCCTGTAGTAAATGTAGGAATAGGATGATGATGTGTCTTTTTGCGTTATTACAGTATATAGAAGTCAATTACTATAAAAAATTCTATGTTATGAGGAATGACTAAAATAATAAAAGCATATTAGAATCAGTAATATAACTTCTTTTACATAATACTTGGTTTTCTCTTCTTTCAAGTACATTTGATTCAATGGATAATTTAGAGTAAACGATTCATCAACATTATAAGCGTTTGAACCTATGGCTTTGGTTTAAAAAATGTGATTTGTAGGATTTTCTCTATTTTTGCTAAAGTATTTCCTGGTTTGCCCATTCCAAGAGAAGGTTGGAAGTCTTAAATTGCTTGCTTCACGTACTGAACCGTAGCCCCAGTGACAGTTTGAGTGCAGCAAAGCTTGAAATAAGCGTTCTAAGATGGGACGAACGGTGTGACGTTGTGCACTGACCACTTTTCGGTTTAAATCGGTCGCATATTTACAGCTGCACTGCATTGCTTGCACCGGTGCCGTGACCAGGATCAGCATGCGATGAGACAATTATAGAACAGCAAAAACACACAACCAAAAACAAAAAAAACAATCCCCACTAGCCGCCATTGAATGGGATGTGGTTAAAAGGGTTCCCGGGCACAATCGTCGCTCGTGTAGTGCTCATTTTTATGGCTTTTGGGTGGATTATGGTGGCACCGTGTGGGAGAGTAAAATTGTACGACATAGCCATACATCGCTGCAAGGGAGCTGCTACATAGAGATGAGGAAGTGAAGTTTAAATCCTTGCACCACATATTTTTTTTTTGCGAACTATAAAAACGAAACCAGATATACCCGTAATAGTACATGCAGCCGATGATGATTTTCGGGATGGCTGGGCAACATCGTCTCCAACCGCGCGGCATGATGATGACACTTGCAGCAAAACGAATCTTGGCTTTGATGCTCATTGGTGGAGATTTTAGTGGAAGCTTACAACTTTCAGCACGTTACCATCGTGGGCATTATGAAGCTTTTCCACATTGTGCTGTTTTGTATGGTAGCCCTGTACATGTGACGTTGAGAAGGTTCGACGTGCTACCATACCGTGACCTCTTATTGATCGGCACGCCGACATGCAGGTGGCAGAACGGTGTCGTACAGGTGAAGATTGCTTTCGCAGCCGGTGGACGGTAGCGTGCTGAAGCTAGCACTAGCCAAGCCAAGCAGGTGGCAAAGGATGGTTCGAGGTCAAACTTAGCAGACACTGCTGTACGGTGCGATCCGCTCCCATATGACGTGTCCTCATCGTATCGTTAAATATGCACATATAAAGAGGGATTTTCTGCTGCCGATGGCACGTTGACAATGGCCTTCATCCTCGGCTCTGCATCTTCTTCGGTTTTATGCTTCGTAACAATAACATAAAAAAAAATGTGCCACACACACATACACCGGGCACGGGACTTCATTTTGAACGACGTGACGAGTTGCTTTAATTATGCCAGTAATCAAAGATTAAACAACCTCAACCGGGAAAGGTTATTGTTCCTGTGCAAACGAAGGCAGAGAAAAGAAGCGAGCGAACTTTACTCGGTTCGCTTCGCGTGTTTGCTTCATCTTATCCCTGCTTTAACAATTTGCTCGTTACAGCTGTATGATTATTAATGTGATTAATTAGATATGCGCGTTCGCATTGCCGTGCCTGCAGCATTTACGAGCAATGGTTGCCTTTTTTTCCCTCCACCGGATTTTTGTTTTTAGTAACTGTTTCTCGAAATAACATGTGAACGATTGCTTGTGTTAGAAAGGTGTAAATTTTTGAGTGTGACGTTAAGGTAAAGCGGGAAACATTACGATGGGTTTAAAAGTAATAGCGGCAATATAGCGCTGGTTACGGTGAAAACGTAACATTTATACTTTGAGTGAAGGCGCGCACAGTGGTGGGCAAACAAGAAACTGGTGGACATAAATAAAACTTTTGTTTTGCTTTATTTTAATTTTATAACAACTCATCAAAAATACACATTATATCTTACATAACAATGTTTTTTAATGTTAGTATTGACTTTAACGTTAAGTTGAAATTTAATAATAATTAGCTTATATTTTTTCTGAAAATTCCGAGTGGAACATATTTTTAAATTTTCCTCTTATGTTCGTTCGCGTCAAGAATTGTGATTTTATTTTTGAGAATAACAACATTGCAGATAAATAAAACGATGCAAAAAATTTTATTTTACACTCTATTTGCTCACAGTGCGATGCTCGAGCCAACGAAATCTTAAAATCTACACACGGGAAGTACGAAATTTCGGTTGCTTATGCTGTTGATCGATATTGCTGATGTCGGTTTCGAGCAGTGACAGGCTCATCCGGCACGATCCTATTAATTAAAGACACAGGAAGCGTTCTCTACCGGCAGCGACAACGAACAATGTCAAAAACTTGCCCGTCCCGTCCCGCGGGGTTAGCGCATAATTCATTTTCGTGCTGCTGTATGGGCGGCAACGAAAGCGAACCCATCGGAGATGTGTGCGTGCCTTCCATGCAGATCGTTCCCACGTACGATTCGTACGTACCCGCGTGTGCAGGACGGAAAAAGTCAAACACATAATAAGCAACTTTCCGTATGCCTTCGTGCGCATATAGACACAGAGCAGTACGTATGTGCCGGGTGTCGAAATGGGGTGAGGGTTCATTACGTGGAAAAAGCAAACATGCACTTCGCACCCGCGCGCGTTTTGTCGGGTGGTTAGAAAAACTGGAGCGAAAAAGCCAACCGTGCATAGAAATTGTGCTGCATCCCGCGAGCAGCTAAATCTAAAGTCGCCTTCGCTGCGAACTCGGTTTGCGGGGTTAAAGGGCCCGGGGGTGAGGGGGGGGCGGTGGAATGGAGAGGATGTCATACCGGCGTACCATTACACACCCTTGCGCACGGCAAATTATGCGGCAAATTGCTCTATCAAACTGTTTGCCATTAATGGTACTGGCGGGGTATGCAACTAACTGCTTTCGCCCATGGTGCTGCCCGAGCCATGCTGAGGAAAGCGGTACCGAAAGTTTTGCGAATTAAAGCGAGGTTGCGCGTGAGGTGATGGTGATTTCCTTCCCATTGTTTTTTTTGTTCGCTCCTCGGAACGGGAGCGAAGAGTTTGTCGAATATTTCCGCTAAAATGGAAATACAACTATTTTTAGCATTATAAGTGCAATGATTTCCTTTAGGAACTTTACAAACACGTGGTTTTCATTCGACTTTCCTTATTGTGCTTGAAGTATTATTTGTGACGTCTATTCCTTTCAATGGTTTTTAAAACACATCATGAGTGGCCTAAGTAATTAGTCAATACCTTAGGTTTTCCAGAATATTCTGGACAATTGGTGCGTTCATCAATAGTAGATTCCACCTCGTGTAACTTCTTCTTGGCAATGCTCTGTATGCTCTGTGTTTGGAGGTTAATTCCAGATACTTTAGTGAGATCCTCACTAATGTCCTTATGAAAAGAGTTTCTCTCTTATTCTTCTTCAAAGCGGACTTCCAGGATGAAGTCGTCTAAAACGACTTAAGAATTGGAAGGAGAGGACCGATTTTTACCAGATACCAGGTAGCCAACGGTACCACTGGGATTGAAGTGTCCTATACATTAACTTCTGCAAATCAAAGAACCTCAAATCTACATAAAAACAAGATAGGGGTTTTGTTCTTTCTAAAATCTCTGCACTATTTTAAGATTGCATACCATGTTGTGGGCAGAGTAATTGCGCAGACATCTTTGCAAGAGTTGAAGCGACTTTCCTGAGAAAAACATAGGATCTCTGTTAGCGTCTGACAGGAAATGGTTCCCTGAAGACCAACTTCTGGCGTTAGCAGGAACATTCTCAGTCTTATTGCAAGAACAGGAAGATTACGAAGCCTTCGAGGATAAAGACAAACCTTACAATCCAGCAAGTGGGACGGGTGTGTGTGCCATGTTACAGCCTGGAAATTAATAACAAGAGCAGCTTCCAATCGCGGAAACGCCAACACGTCGTATCCGGCTTGCCGGGCGTATGGTGCAACACGGTGCAAACCCCCCCCCCCCTCCAGGGAATGAAGAATTTGTGTAACTTTGTGTTCGATGTAAAGCGTATGATTGCACCCGCGCACACGGCACGGATTGCTGCAATTGCACGTTTCGCTAGCGACGCGTTCGAACGATACGGTATTTTATGCAAAAATTGGCGCAAACGACGACTATCTGGAGGGGTGAATTATGGTAAGTGTGTGTGTGTGTGTTTTTTTTTGTTATATCGCGAGGACAACCCTTTTTTGAGGGAGATTGCGAAAACGGGCAAAAGTTTTGTGCGCGAATTCGCACGCGCCGTTAGTGGTGACGTGGTAGGTGAGAAACAGCAAACATGTTTCCGAAACTCCATCATCTCTTTTAAAAATCATTTAAAACTTTGCCATTCGATTTGCCACCGAAATGGTAGGGGGGGGGGGGGGGGTAGATGTAGCTAGCAGATTGATTGGATTTCACTAAATACTGTATGCAGAGTGTAAGTTGAGAGCTTGACACGATGTCTAGGTGTGAGTGTGATTTTTTTGGGCTCACTTCAGCTGCAGTTGGCCAAGTACCTGTTGAAGCGTATACTTTCGTGCAGGAAATGGTTGCACAGCATTTGATTGATGTTGAAGTTCAGGGTTTACAGGGTTCTTAAAAATGCATTGCATACAGTCAGGCGTTACACTTGCGGATAACATTTACTGATGCAATTTACGCATGTTTCGTAAGAAAAAATGCATTACGTTTAACAGCATTCACAGCACAAGAAAGCAAGAAAGCTTTGGTACAGCAAGTTTGCAGGAGGCCTTAAAAGTGCATCAAAGCACATAAGTTGTTCTACCTCATATGTACAAACCATTCGCAGCAGCGTCTGCGTGAAAGTTTCACGATAACATTGCGCTACATTAAGCGAACCGGGTACGTACTGCAAACTTTTCAATATAAAACTCCATCTCCTTACGAGCGGCTTTCATTATGATTTTCAAGCAAATGTTGCATTTGGCATTGCTTTCCTTGCTGGTGCCGTTGACGACGAGCGAGGAGAAACCGTGGGCCCGTAAACGACGCCCGTTTAGATAATTCCGGCAGAAAGTTTAAGCGCTGAAATTATGGTGCGATAAAGAATCAACGAAACAACACAGGCAACAAAAAAAAAACGCTCGTACTTTGTGCTTTTCCCTTTTTCCTTAAGAAAATGTTCGCCCAATCCTAAACTTTCGCCAGGTAAGCGCTACGCCTTCTTTGGAGCTTTTCCTTCGCGTGCACACAGCGTTAACGATGCGAATCCCGAAAAATCCCCATCGTGTGTATGGTCACTATTAAGCTGGCCACGAACCGGCACGAACCTGGAACGGGCGGTTGCTTGAATTTGAAAAGTTTCCAATATATACGTGCTTCTTGTACCATGCGCATGCCGTGAGGTCGCACTTTCGGCTGGGTGGAAAACATGACCGGAACCACGGTGGACTTGGGCGGTACGTGCTTGGCTTCCGACTGTAAATCGTACCCTGCAGCGGTGTAGATGTGTGGGGAAGACGCTACATTCACTAAAGCTATCCAATTCCATCGTCCAGAGCATGGGGAAAGGAAGGAGACACTCATTCAAGTGTTTGTATGCACAATGAAATGAATTTAACTACTAACTAACCGCTTTACAATATTCAATCGCAAAGTGTCGTATACAGTTTGGCAATCCTTCCGAACATCTTCCCTTTTGGATGTGTAATTGATTGGGCAAGCCAACTAGCAGATAAAGTGGCACTGTGTTTTATTGGATATGGCAAACTGCTTGACATTGACAGTTAAATGACAGGTTGGTGGGACCAGTTCCGCGTTGTTTATTATGAGCTTCTATGCGGGATTTTTGAGCGGGAGCTTCTATGGGTTTGTTTGAGTTAATTTAGCGTCACAATGAACACCGCTGGTGATGTCTGAGAACGATTGCGATAAAATGTAGCATATTTTGGAGCAAGTTTGGTACTCGGTCGCGACCAAGCACAGTGTCGTCTATTATGAGCTGCTAGGGATAATTTTTAGTTTGCGTTTATTACGCTCTAATAATGAACATTTTCTTTTCTACTGTAAGATTAATTGGGATGAAGTAGTGCACATCGTTGGGCACATTTCTTCCCTGTGTATGTAAGGAAGTACAAAAAAAAAATATGCCTGAACGTTGATGGGTGTAAAATCAACTCCACACAATCGGCTTTTAATTAACAAGATGCATTCGAAAGGTCTCGTGGTTTATCCTTCCATTCATCAGCTTTCCATTACCGGGTATGGTTCCGTGCTCATCACACTTTCACTACGCCATCATAGTACGGTATGGTTTGGTGCCTGGGTTTTTGTTGTTGTTATCTCTTCTAGGCCAACGCAAGCTGTTGCGAGCAGGCTTACCGTCTGTTTAGCCGTCTATCCATAACATGTTGCTTGTCTATTAAGCACTTAGAAAAAATATATGCTACATTCCACAGTGAGAGCCAGCGTGTGAGAGAGAAAGAGAGAGAGAGAGAGGCAGAGAGAGAGAGAGAAAGAGGCAGAGAGAGAGAAAGAGAGAGAGAGAAAGTAATCCAGTCAAATCAACTTCGGATGAGGAGCTAAGCCGTGCCTAACAGTAACAACAACTACCAACAGACACACACATACATAAAAAAAAAATCTACCGTCTGGCAGGTAGCACTGGATTTGGGAAGCAATTCGGGAAACTACACGTCCAAAAATCTGGTTTTCTTTTTCGCTCTCAAGCCCATTTCAATCCCGTTCCCGGTGGTGTCTTTCGTGGCTTTTCAGGTACATCTCGTTTCTTTATTTATTCCGGTACCATATCCATCGGTCAGTGGGCATGGGATGCGTCTTCCCCCTCCCCCGTCAACCGTTTCCTCGACCGAGCTGCCATGTTAACACGGAAAACTCTTTCGTCCGTAATGGTCGGTTTTGGCCATGGCACCGTCAGCAACAACAACAAACAAACAAAAACGAGAGGGAATTCTGGCGTGCAGCTATTAAGATAACTTTGAATCAAGCAAAAAAAATGAACCAAACAAGGGAGAGAGAGAGAGAGAGAGAGAGAGAGAAATAAAACAAAAGCTTGGGAACGAAAAACCTTGGGCAAAACGTATAACATTCACCGCAGGATATTGGCGAGCCCCGGGGATAAGGAACGCACATACATATCAAGTGGATGTTTTGCTATTTTTTCCTCAATTTCATCTCCCATCCATCTCTCTCTCTCTCTCTCTCTCTCTCTCTCTCTCTCTCTCTCTTGCAGACATTTAATGGCCGCGAGTCTGTACAAAACCCGCACCGCACAGCGAGCTGCACTGTAACAACTAAACTTTTAATCAATTTTATAATTAATGCAGACGTGTCGGGAAGGAAAACTTTTGCCCGAAAACTAAAACCGTTTGCTCTCGATGGTTCATGTATGTGTGCATGTGTGTGTGTGTGTGTGTGTGTATGTAAAGGGAGCGTATGGGGCAGCGTTTTATGTTATTTATGTTACCGCTCCCGCAATGCGCCCGCATGGATGGTGTGGCCGAACACATCCAGCACGCCCGCTTGATCCGGCCTGGGCAGCTTCGGACGGTTTGGTTGAACGCTTCTGGGCGGCACCGTTCGACGCGGCACAAGCGTCGCGTTGCGAGAACATGCGATACATAATCTAACGTACGTCGGTGCTGCTCGGCTGCTGTAAACGATCCCGCAAACCGGTGAACAGCTTCACGAACCGGGAAGGAAATTAATTGTTTTTCAAGCGACAAGTGTTTACGGCAGCGCACCGAACGAGGCGGCAAGACACAGCATGGTCACAGTGTGTGTGTGTGTGTGTTTTTTGTTTTGTTTTGTTTTGCATATTAAACTATTACGTACGAACTATTACGTATCGGTCACAGCAAGCGCGCAACCGGGAATTGCGCGGAAAGCGTGATAATTGTAACGGCGACAGCAACAATAGGCTGCGTTGGGTGATTGCTATCGGCACAAAGCAATGCTGGGCGGCTTGGAACACCGATTCGCTGTGAAATGTTTCGCAAAGCGCCCAAAAGTATGCAATCACGGTACATCAAGATACGATTGAGCTATTAGCGAATTTTAATCGCACGTCAATGGTGGGCTCTATCATCCATACATATATTAAATGTTCAATTTTTCTTACGTTCGCAATACTGTTAATAAAATGTACTAAAAGGTTTAAAAACACATCACCATTAAAAAAAAGGAAAAACAATCGTGCTGCTATGTAATGTATACCTTTTCATCTGGTTCCGATGGAGCATTAAGGGTGGAAAAATAATACTGTCGATAGTGAAATTATTATCCACCCATATTGCTTTCATTGCATGCTGGAACACGTTTTACGTTGCTTTACAAAAAAATTTCGTAACTCGTTAATCCCTGTACCGTGTTGCCGCATTGCCTACTTTTAGGGATTTTGGAAGTATTACCGGTACAATTAAAGTAAAATTTTATCAATTTTTTGGAAAACGGATTAACAAATTCCAGGCATGTACCCGGATGCACAAAATAGTCGCTACGTAGCTGCTCGCTGATGGGCCGCCTAAATCAAATGTACGCTTCTCTAGCGGCGAGAGCATACCCGTTCGGCACGGTTGCTTTGTTCATTAACGATAGCAGGCCCCGGTGCAAAATACACACTTTTTTACCGAACTCCATCCAGTGCCAAACTAATCGATTTGCCTGCGTTACGGGTTGCCCGAACGCCCCGCAATACCCAATAACGGTTCGCAATTATTGTGGATTGCGGAATTACATATCGATCGGCAGCTCTTTCATGTTTCCGCCGTGCCCATCTGGTCGCGAGCGAACATGTTGCGCTGCATTCACCGTTCGCCGGCAGTGTCGAAAGGAACGCAGAATGTGTGTGTGTTCCTTTCTTTCTTTCTTTCTTTCTTTCTATTCCTCCCACACACGGATGCCACTTCGAGTGCTGTTCATCGCTATAACTTATCTATCTGTAGCCGTGTGCGATATTTATGAAAGGCTCACAAATGAGTTTTACCATACCCAGTCGTCATGCGAAATGGGCGTGGGAAAAATACAATCAATAAATGCATCCTTAACGAGCACATTTCCACAAAATGGAAAAACCCACCTCGGGGAGAAGACTGCGCGTTACATCCAACCCGGCGCACGGCGCGGCCATACCATGGCATTCCGTAAACCAACCAACATGTACTTAACGATTGCTGCGGGGTTGCGTGCTCTGGGGGGATGAAAGGGAGGGGGGGGGGGCAAATCGAATTTATTACAATTTCTAATAACTGTCAGCCCCTGGCTCCAGCGTGCCACGAGTGATGAAAGGACCAGCTCGCGAGATGGGATCGGATCGTGCGAACGGAAGCGCAATGTAAAATCGTTTAACAAGCCTCGCAGAAAACAAGTTTGACAACGGACGTGGTTCGAGCAAATGTGCTACACAACACGGTACAAAGCGCTTCCAGTTCGGGGGAAACACATACCGCAAAACAGGAGCGGGTGCGCGCCCCCGTCCGTGCTTGTTTGAAAGGAAAGTCTCCACGAATCAAGATTTTGATCTCATTATTTTTCTCATTTTCCGCCATTTAGAAAGCTGCGGATAACGGTGGCTGGTGGAAGGGGAGTGACGGGCGAAGGGGGGAAGGGGGAGGTGTGAAGGGAGAATGTGGGAGTAGAAAATGAGCCGCCGATCATCGAAATGCTTCACCGTCAGGCGCTCGCATCGGCAATGGATTGAAATGTCGTGCCACGTTACGATACATTGTCTGCCGGTGGCTGCCAATAATTTGTGAGGTTACGTTGCTGCAGTGCCTGCTAAACACCTCACACCATCGGATAAGGCGCTTTGCAAATGGGAGATTGTGTGTTTTTTTTTTTATTATTATTATTTTTTGGTTTTGGGTTTTCGCTAAACAAGCGTTTTTCTGGAAGCGATAGGCGTTAATCACGTTCCAATCGACTTATCTTTCGCACGGCAATGGAATTGGTGCGTTCCTTCCTTCCGTAATGGCATTACACGGGTTGCGCTGTACGCTATAACGCTATAAAGCAGCGAGACCCCGTTTCGATGATGGGTTTAGTGTAGGTCAGTAACTCACTAGAGCAGATAGAGCCGGGTAAACGGTGCAGTGCATTTACTAGGCAAACATGATCCATTTAAAAGGTTTCAAGTAATTTTAGGCAGTAAATGTACTCTACTCTGCGCTCTAGTTTAATAACTCAAGCTTAAGAAGCACCATTAAACGCCTAAAGGTATGCAATCATGGCTTTTGTTTTTCATTTAACACCTTATTTACCAAGCGTTTTTTTAAAGCGTTTTTATTTTAAATAGTCACTTCATAAGCAATTTCAAAGAGTTAGATTCTCCTTTACCACAGTTTGGAGGTCTTTATATGCAGTAAATATGTGAATGCCATGCACCCCTTTCCGAAGGAAATTTTGTTAAAAAAAACAACAAAAAAAAATGATGATGAATTTTAAGCGTTCCAATCAAAATTACTGTTTCTGGTCGTTCTAGTGTTTATAAAAGTAAAAGTGTGTTAAAATCTTGATAGTGAAAGTGTAATTATAGTTCCTCCTACACTGCTTGGCAAACTTTAAATCAAAGATAAAAACGACTTTATGTTCGAACCCGGATGGATGTTACTTTCCTTTCGACAAGACAAGAATGTTTACCATCCGGTATCGATTTTTTTTTAGCACACCTTTTTAAACCACGAACTCGCAACGCCCGCTTCTTAGGAAATACGTTTCGTGTTTCTTTTAAGCCTGGTGCTGGCGATCGTTTCCTTACCTTTCCGCCTGCTCCCAAGGTGTAATGCCCTGGTCCCGGGCTTCACGCTGGCTTCACGCTGTGGACAGATTTGTTCATTTTATTTATTAGACAGCCATGGCCTGCCGTAACAGTTGCCAGTTTGCCGGAGTGGTCGGAGTGACCACAGATGCGTCCAGCGACCGGGTTGCACGATGAATCACCCTCCTGGGAGTGTACCCGGCGTACCCGTGTTGTTATTGGGTGGGTCGGGATGAAAGATTTATTTCCGGACGGTTGTACCGTTGCGGGCCACCCGCCGGTCCGCCCCCGTTCGCTGGTTGGTTGCAAAACAACACGATAATTACGTAAACGCTCGAATCGAAAGCGTTCGATTTCGGTCCGGGGAAGTGTATCACCCACTGGCGTGTTGCCTACCGTGCAGGCGCTACCGTAGCGGATGGGTGAGAATTTTGCTTAAGAAGCGTCTCGGCCAATTTATTTGTGCGAGGCAGCAATAATATTTATAGCTCTGCCAATACGGTCACCACTGTGGAACGCATCCTTCGCCATCCTTAAGGCTCTTGCACAAAGTAGTGGCGCTTCTGCGACAAGACACGCGGCAAAGATTTATGCCACCGGGCATGCCAGGGGGGCACGTTCCGGCACCGGACAATATGTGACAAACGTTTGACGATTGTACCGTATCCGGTTGGCGGTGCGCACAGGTGCAACACTGCGTCAATGTCTCGGGCCGGTTCGCCCGTCGGCTGATGCACCGTGCGGCAAATGATTCATGCATGGCTTACTCATTTCGCATTCGCAAGTCAGCGTCCGGCCAGGGAAATGCCGGCTGCTTCTTGCCGGCTCTGCCTCGGCAAGAAATGACCAGTGCACGGCGGCCTGGCCAGCGTGTGTAAATAAATAAAGCGTTGTGTGCGCTACTAATCTGCACCCCCTGGGCAAGCACCCGCCGGGTGCTGTCCTTGTGCATCCGGAGGGAAAGAAATAAAATAACAAACGCCCGTTCGATCCCCCGTTCGGGCCGCCGGTTTGTCCCGGGCTCGTCACGCTCATCGGCTCATCGATCATAAAATTCTCATCACCGGGGCACACTGTCGCAGTCAATTCGCAAAACCTTCCGCAACCACGCAACCAACAGCGCGCTCACGATCCACCGGGCGCATTTTCCAACAGGCCCCAAAGCGCATTATTCATTCATAGGCGGGCAATGAATATGTAGCAAAGGCCGGTGGCCGCCCACTACTGTTCGCCTTCCTTTCAGCTGCTGGTACGTAAGGGTGGATGTGCCGGTGGTTGTGATTGCCGATGCCGACGAGAAGGAAACGCACCAGACAATGTTGGGACCAAGCGTGCCGTGAGCGATCGCACGCTGACCGCATTCGGGAAATAAGCCAGCCCGGGAAGAGCTCAAGGCCCGACGGTTTCACAAAGTTGATGGAAGCTTTCTCCTGTTGTTGTTGTTGTTTTTTTTCTATCTTCTTTTTGTTTGGTTTGCGTTCGTTCGTCAAGAAATGGACACCGACAGACGGAATGCGGATTTTGCATACAATGTTGATTGTTAAGTACGCAAGGCACCGACAAAGGAATCACTCGGTGACCGTGCATCCATTTTAAACAGATTGTATGAGCAAGCTAGATCACATTCACGCTTCGGTTCTGCTACAAATGGTTACAATATTAATTGAAAGTGTTATATGCTTTTGGCGTAAAATTGGACCTTTTTAAATAAAGTTTATTAATTTAATGAGCTTTATTTTATTTTATTTGTTTGGTGAGATGAAGACCTCATATAACATTGTAAGTTATAGTGAGAAGACAGTTTAGTAAGCTCAGATTTCCATCGAATGTAGCAAGCTTCAGCTCATCGATTCGTACTATAATTAACCTTCAACTTCAAGAATTAAAGAAGCATTTTCTAGTTCTGATTTAAGCTGAAATGTGTAATTAATAACACAGATCAATATTCCTTCGTGCTACAGAATGAGTCTGCCATTACGTTGGAAGCACTGTAATGGGATTAATGTTACTGATAACCAGCAAATAACCCACCCTTTTAGAGAATCAATTTATGCTTTGCGAAAAAGCAGTTTTTGATCCTTTTTTTATTTAAGGAAATACATGCTTGGAAATACGAAACTCTTCAATCGAATAAGGTTGGAAATAACATGTGAAATAGTATGTTGGTCATTTACAGACTGGCATAGCAATTGTGTCCTGCTTGTATCGTTTGAAGTGTGGTTTTAAATGAAACTTATCAAGTGAAGAAGCGGCTTGTTTCAACCATGCATTTGCGAGAAAGGAAATTAGCTTGGCAAGTGACATCTCGCACTGGAGCGTACTTCACAGCGATGGCGACGGTGTGGCGTACTGGAATACCCGGAAATTAGACTCTATAACGAATTCAGCCTAGGTGCTCGGTGGGTCTGGGTCGTAGCACCGGTAAAACCAAACCGCAATCGCTCGTAGATGCGTCCCGTATCGCTGCATACCAGTAATGTCCGTGCCGTACTCGTGACGGGTCAGAGTCAACCGTTTCGGTGGCATTTGTTTACGCCACGGATTCACACTCCCGCACATCCCGCTGCCGCACCTTCACTGGCAAATCCAAAAGGTATGACATTACGGGCGCGACCTCTAATTAGCGACGGTTCACCTCAAACTTACGGCTCAATCAGCTTGCACGTGCGTTCCGGGCCATCCCGATCGCGGGACGTATCTGCTACGCGTCGGCAATGGGATAATTAAT
The DNA here is from genome assembly GCA_018908115.1 of Anopheles rivulorum. Classification (NCBI taxonomy): domain Eukaryota; kingdom Metazoa; phylum Arthropoda; class Insecta; order Diptera; family Culicidae; genus Anopheles; species Anopheles rivulorum. The sequence goes on from CM032179.1 coordinate 5,811,330, forward strand.
TGGTTGGTATTTGTGGACCGCGGTCAGGATGCGAACCGTACCGTGGCTCCCATACTGTTGCCTCTTTCGGAAACGTCGAACGATCTAATCACATCCCGAAACATCTCGCCCGGAACTCGCTTAATCGTATCGAATTGATGAAATTAACACAACACCAACATCCGTGCAGTCGCCAAGGTTGAACCTGCCAAGAATAGCATTAAACTCTCTCACACACACACACACAATTGAGGGAAAAGGTTTACGGCGGTTCGAATCAGCACTCAACCCTTCTTGACCATTTTGTATGTTTCCCCTTGGTTTATGTTTCACTTGCGAAAGGCAGCTAGTTAAAGAAGCGCTTTTTTATTTCAAAGATGGCTTGAGAGTGGCGTGTATGACCGTACAATACGTCTCTTATAAGATTGTCGCTCAAACGCTGTTGTTAAAACCATCGCAAACATTAATAACACAAATATTAGCTGTATTAAGCCGCTTTGTTGCGCAAATTGCATACCTGCAGGCGGTTTTCTAGTGTGACTTGCTACGAATAATTCTGATGTTTTATGGTATTATTTATCAGACTTCCTCCCCCTGTTCCATACTGTTGGGTTGTAAATAATAAAGAAATATCCAAAAGCTAGCAAATGCATACAATTATGTCCTGCGCAAAACGAGTTTACAAAATGTGTTGAACAGTGTTTTCCAACAGATTCACGGAATTTCAACCAGCACAATATTTTAACAAGCTACCGGGAACGATTGCTATGCTTTACACTTTGTCCACAAGGAACAGAACGTTAGGCTCTGTACATACTTATGTGGCAATAGCGAGCGGGAATGACGATGTAACCATGTTTCGTAGAAACTAGACCCTTTCGCGTGAAGTCGTTAGACCCGTTTTCGAGGTAGCTTGCAACTAACATGCAGAAACTGCATAGAGAGCCTTATGAGAGCGAACCGGAATGCAAACAAAGGTCCCGTAAAATGTTCGCACAGGACGAAACAATTTAACAGCGGCTCATGTCACAGTGTGCCACATGGTTTGCTTTCCGGTGGTCATTCTACGATGGAAAAGCACACGAGTATCAGGAAGTTTAGGATTTTTATGCTGAAAAATACACACAAACACTCACACACACACACACACACACACGATTGCTGGCTGGCAAATTTCCCGATCTTTCACCTGTATTTGGTGGAAAATGCTTGAGAGAGTACTCGAGAAATGTAAAAGTATGTAAAGATAAAATAACACGAAATTCTTACATTGCAAGGAGATTACACTGCAAGCTATAATTCCATTTTTCGTCAACATATTTAGTTGATAAAAACTAAACTTTTGCTTTCTACCATAAGGCCAGCATCTCTTCCACCGAAGGTATCGCAGCGGTTCGCTGTGATTTCTAACAGCGCTCAGCGCTACAGTGAGTGCCATTTTAATGCATGGGTTTGTGGTTTTTTGGGACGCTCCGTATCGGTTACTGGTGTATTGCATACGTGCAGAAGCGCTCGAAACTAAATTATAGTTTTAACGTCTCGATCGAGGTTGACGCCGGGAACAGTGTGTGTTTCGGCCTTTAACTTGCCTCGGGAGTTAAGTTTAGCTTCCGCCCAACTCTCTACGGGGGAGGTAGAGGTAGACAATCTGTGTGTGACGAGCGGACCATCTTCGGACCATCTCCGGCAAACGACATCAGACGTTTGTTTGTGCGTGTAAGTCACTTCAAAGCAAGTGCCGGGGAACAGGGTGTGCATCCGTACCGTCGCCTGGTCATGCTGTCCGGCATCGCCAGAAGCGAAGCGGTCATTGATTGGCTTCGTTTTAGGCTTTGCCAGCCAAGCCTGTCCGGCTTGGTCACATAAGAGGCTTAGCATCAATTTGTGCCCACTTATTGACGGTGGCTGGACCCGGTACCGGTGACAGCCCGCAAAAACCTTACTCCGTCCAATCCATAATTAGACCGGTCGCTGGCAATTGTTTCCCAAAAGCCCGCCAGGACACCGGAGGGCACACGCCCGGGCGCCTGCATGCCGTTGCTGGCGCGCCGCACACGGCTCACGACAGAGATGGACAGAGATTTGATGGAAATTAATTGACCACCTACCGTGGCCGCCCGGCCGCCCTTGCCGCGTTCTGCTGGCACGCACTAATTCAATTAGGTGGCTTTGGCGACTGTGCGACCCGGCATGTGCTTGCCGGCGCGTCTTTAGCAAGCTGAAAATTAGTATGACAACCCCGGTGCCGGCCGGTGTGATTGCGTTATGTAAAAGGGCCTATACCCTTGAAGGTCTTGACTGGGCATGGACCACCTCTATCGCAAGCGGAACGGGCGAACATGTTCGCTCACACCGCTCACACCAACACAGCAAGACTTTCTCGATTGTATTACGGCGCTCGGAAAGCCATGATTTAGTGCAAATGATGCTGAGTACTGGGAG
>CM032179.1:5813771-5827344 GCA_018908115.1 Anopheles rivulorum
TGTGTGGGACCCGTGAGCGCGTTTCGATCGGGCGTGATTTTGACCGGAAAACGGACAGTGATCTTGACAAAACTCCTCGCACGACAGCCACCCCCCCCCCCCCCCCCACCCCCCACCCCCCCACCCCCCCCCCCACCCCCCCCCCCCCCCCCCCCCCGCATTTTCCTTTTTTTTTTTTTTGCAACACTCCTTCCCCCCTTTCCCCCCCCCCCCCCCTCCCTCTCCCTCTCCCCCCCCCCCCGTCCCTCTTCCCTTTCTCCACCCACACTGCGGCACGGTGCGATGGAGGATTTCCCATCATTCAAGGATCATTCCGACCGGCTTTTTATTTCTTTCCATTGTTGAACGCGTTTGTTTTTTTTTTTGTTGTTGATTCTCAAACAAGAACCCCATTCACCCGGGCAGGCGTTTTGAAAGCGCCGGTTCAGACTGCCTGTACCGGTTGGGCTTGATTATTTCACGCTTTCTTTCGTTTACGCGCTACTCGAAAACACGCATCACCGGGCGGCAATGTGCTGTACGGCGCGTGCCATTATGGCTGATGCTTCTTGATCGGTTTACCATCAAGTGCAGCATTTACAGCCGCGTTAATCGAGATGATGTAAACGTTATGATTCGCTGCAAATCGTTCGTTTTTTTTTTCTTTCCTTTTTTTCCTTTTTCTGCTACAAAAATTACTCTACCAGCATCAAAGCATTTAGTGCCCGCAACAGATTTCTCACAAATTTCAATGTTTAGCGAACTAAAACTGCTTGATTGCAACGCCGAGCCACAAGTGGCTGTTTAGTTTTGTTAAGGACTGTAACTGTCTAATAAATACTCAATTGCATACTTTCAGGCGTTTTTTTTTCTTTCATCTTTCATTGAAGCCAACCATTCTGTTCTGCTTTCGTTCATCCACAAAGACTTGTACGTGATGGCGCGAGTGGTAATGCAACCATGTGCAATTTCTTTGTTCAATTTTTGGTGTTAAATACTTAAAAATAAAAAATTAAAATAATTAAAAATAAACCATAAAGAAGCGAATGGTTCTTCGAAACCAGGCGCTAAATAAAATTATGCAATGCATTCATAGAACACTACACTTGTCGGCTTATCTGTTTGGGGAAGGAGATAAAGTATTGTGAAGCTTTTACCGGTGGTTAAGTAATAACATCCTCCTTCTTGAACACAACAAAAAAAAAGTCGCCAAGAATGATTTTCAAATGAAAAACCACTTAAACCGGAAGCAATCTTGCTTGAGAGCAGCCGGATTTACCGGAGCTGATTGCAATCTGATAGAAACGTTTTATGCAAAAAAAAAGGCCTTATGGTGCCGTTCGCCAACGTAGCTACACCATTATTTGTTTGCATAAGAGAGCGGAAGAAACAGAATCGTCACCAACTGTTTAGCTGTGCACTATTTTCGAATCACGTTAATTACGTCAAATCCGTTTCCGCTGGGTACAGCTTGCCAGCTTCCCGTTCGCGCAAACCGGATTGGATTCGCAGCAAACCGAGAAATAATAATCAAACGGCAATGCTTACCGATGCCGAACGCTGTAGAGATGATGGAAGATTGGATATATTTTATTTTTATTTCTATCTACTTTCCCTCTTTTTTTCTGTTTTGTTTTGGTGCCGCAATCAAGCGCCATGAAAGCGAGCGAGTGCATTTTCCATTTCCTTTCTTAATGTACTTCTATTTCTGTTTTTTTGTTTCGATTTTGTTCTTCTTCGCCTGCGGCGGATTGATTCGGAGCTTCGGTTTCAGCTCGAACGCGTATCATTGACTGTTGCGCTCGAAATGGTCGATGCGATGCGCGATGGAACGGAAACAAAGCTCTCCAATATTCTATGGGAAGGGGGAAGGGGAGGAGGGATGGGAGGGGGGGAGGTATGGAAAGAGAGCAAAAAAAACCCGAGGTCAACCGCTTTCCAAGTCCATTTTTCATTATTCAAACCTCCAACACCCCCCCCACCCACCCCCTTTCCCACATTTCTGCTTTCGACGCCAGCTTAGCCGGCTTCCGCTTCACTGGTAAGCTCGCTACAAATCTTAAAGAAAGAAGCAAATAATAATAATAATAAAAAACATACCCACACACACACACAGACAAAAAACCATTCAAAGCAATCATTCCCGTCCCATCATTTGCATACGACAGCACTTTTCCATTTGCTTCCGTCACCGTGTTCACCCGCATTGCCTACCTTGCAGGCGCACACAAACCCGTAATGTGTTTTTTTCTCTTCTCAAATGTTTTTTTTTTTTAACTGCATTTATTTGTCGTCATTCACCGACGGGGAGGGGGGGGGGGGGGTTTGTATGGGTTTGTGGTGCCTACTCGTTCGGCGTGCTGCTGCATACCTGGCGCGCAATCTCGTCGATCAGCTGCTGGTTTTGCTTGAGCACGGCCCGCAGTTCCTGCAGTTCGCGCGCCACATCGTTCATCACCTCCGTGCTTTGGTCGATCTTGGTGGCGAGCGCGTCCAGTGTTTCGGCCGCCCGTGGCACGTGCGCCGACCCATCCGGCTCGGTGCCGCCCCCCCCACCGGCGGTGGCCGGTACTCCCTCGCCCGGCTGACCGGGCACGGTACCGTCCGGTCCGGGTGTACCAGCCGGTGGTTCCCCGACCGCGGCCAGCTGCTGTTCCTTCTCCTTCGCTATCTCGTACGCCGCCATCATGATGTTGCGCGGCAGCCGCTTCTCTTCCGGGTTGAGCGGTTTCACGCTTAGTATCACGCGGTACGCGCGCGGCGACACGAGCGCTGTGTAGTGCAGCAGGCTGCGCAACCAGTTCGGCAGCCAGCCGTTAAACAGGGCGGACTCGATGTACGAGATGAGCTTGGTTTGGCCGACGAGCTTCGACAGCGTGGCCGTCTTCTTGAGCGCCTGGATGTCGTCGACCGCNGCTTCCGCTTCACTGGTAAGCTCGCTACAAATCTTAAAGAAAGAAGCAAATAATAATAATAATAAAAAACATACCCACACACACACACACAGAGAAAATCATTCAAAGCAATCATTCCCGTCCCATCATTTGCATACGACAGCACTTTTCCATTTGCTTCCGTCACCGTGCTCACCCGCATTGCCTACCTTGCAGGCGCACACAAACCCGTAATGTGTTTTTTTCTCTTCTCAAATGTTTTTTTTTTTAACTGCATTTATTTGTCGTCATTCACCGACGGAGAGGGGGGGAGGGGAGGGAGAGGGTTTGTGGTGCCTACTCGTTCGGCGTGCTGCTGCATACCTGGCGCGCAATCTCGTCGATCAGCTGCTGGTTTTGCTTGAGCACGGCCCGCAGTTCCTGCAGTTCGCGCGCCACATCGTTCATCACCTCCGTGCTTTGGTCGATCTTGGTGGCGAGCGCGTCCAGTGTTTCGGTCGCCCGTGGCACGTGCGCCGACCCATCCGGCTCGGTGCCGCCCCCCCCACCGGCGGTGGCCGGTACTCCCTCGCCCGGCTGACCGGGCACGGTACCGTCCGGTCCGGGTGTACCAGCCGGTGGTTCCCCGACCGCGGCCAGCTGCTGTTCCTTCTCCTTCGCTATCTCGTACGCCGCCATCATGATGTTGCGCGGCAGCCGCTTCTCTTCCGGGTTGAGCGGTTTCACGCTTAGTATCACGCGGTACGCGCGCGGCGACACGAGCGCTGTGTAGTGCAGCAGGCTGCGCAACCAGTTCGGCAGCCAGCCGTTAAACAGGGCGGACTCGATGTACGAGATGAGCTTGGTTTGGCCGACGAGCTTCGACAGCGTGGCCGTCTTCTTGAGCGCCTGGATGTCGTCGACCGCGATGCCAACGAGCAGGTTCATCAGTATGACGGTGACGAACAGCAGAAACAGCACGAACGTGATCTGCGCGCTCAGCTCGAGCATGAACGGTGGATCCTTGCCGTCCGGGTCGTTGATCAGCAGCTCGAGATCGAGCTCGCCGACCATCATCACCAGCACGGTGATGAAGCCCATGAACGGGTTCTCAAACGACGACGACGACGGAAAGATGACGCAGAAGCTGATGGTGAAGCCGACCAGCATGCACGAGTACGCGATGAACAGCTTCGCGAACTCGACCTGCACCTTCGTGTACATCGCAACGTACGCACCGAACACTGGCAGCTGCCCGATCATCACCATCAGATGCGTCCAGCCGAGCAGTACCGCGAACGCACCGATATGGTTCTGCCACGTGTACGTCCGCTTCGTGTAGATGTACGAGATGACGAACACGCTCACGATGATGAACCACTCGGTAATGTTTTCCATCTGCGTGACGTAGCGCCGTATCGACGAGTAGCCGGTGATGCCGTACAGCTTCCGGCAGATCTCGACGAACGTGATCGCGACCAGCACCAGCCACTGCATCTCCATCACGAACGGGTTCCGGCGCAGCATGTTGCCGAGGATGGACTGCTTCTGGCACAGCTCCTGCTCCTGGATCGTTTCCTCCATATCCTTGCTGCCGTTGTAGCAGTTGTGCGCGAGCGCCGTCAGCACGTACAGCGTGAGAAACAGGATGAAGATAAAGCAGAAGAGCAGCCGGGCGATGTAGTACTTCCGTATCTTGCCCCACTTGATGTAGATGAACGCGGAGCAGAGCGGATGCTGCAGCATCTCCTTCTGCCCTTCGTCCACCAGCGTGTTCAGGTAGCTGATCTCGCGCGGATAGCAATGCTGCAGGATCGTGCGAAAGTCCAGCTCGAGCTCGACCTCCTTCTCCGACGGGTTCTGCGAATGGATCAGCGTCATCGCGTCGTCAAACTTTTGCGTTATCATCGCGAGCGAGCCGGGCGTTTTGCGCGTGATCACGTTCAGCGCGGTCGTGCCCTTTTTCGTCTTTGCCGTCACGTCCGCGTCGTAGAACAGCAGTATCTCGACGCAGTGCGCCAGCCCGTCGAGCGCGGCNTAGCAATGCTGCAGGATCGTGCGAAAGTCCAGCTCGAGCTCGACCTCCTTCTCCGACGGGTTCTGCGAATGGATCAGCGTCATCGCGTCGTCAAACTTTTGCGTTATCATCGCGAGCGAGCCGGGCGTTTTGCGCGTGATCACGTTCAGCGCGGTCGTGCCCTTTTTCGTCTTTGCCGTCACGTCCGCGTCGTAGAACAGCAGTATCTCGACGCAGTGCGCCAGCCCGTCGAGCGCGGCGAGATGCAGCGGCGTAAAGCCGAACACGTCCTTCTTGTTGACGTCCGCGCCCCAGCAGATGAGCGTCTCGATGATGTGGAACGCCGACTCGGACCGCCCGATCGCCGTGTGCAGCGGCGTGCGCATGTCAAAGTCTTCCTCGTTCGGGTCGGCACTGCCGGCGCGCAGCAGCAGATCGACACACTCCAGGCTGGACGTGCGGGACGCCAGATGGAGCGGCGTAAACCCCCGATGGTTCTTCAACCCTGCCTCCGCACCCTGCTCGAGCAGGAGCGCCACGCACGCCGCATTGCCTTCATCCGCTGCCAGGTGCAGCGCGGTCGACTCCTTCTCCCGTATGCCGATGCGTATGTTCGGGTCGGCGCCCGGTGCAGCAAGCAGCACGCGCAAACAGTCCACGTGTCCCAGATCGGCCGCGAGATGGATCGCGTTCATGCCGCTCGGCTTGATCGAGTTCACGTCCATGCCTTCGGCGATGAACAGCCGCACGCAGTCGAGCGCGTTCGCCCGTACCGCGCAGTGCAGCAGCGTTTCCTCGCCGCCGGGCCGGCGCGTACACAGCTCCAACCGGGCGCCCTTGCTCAGCAGAAAGAGGGCGGTGTGGGCCGCGTTGCCGAACGCTGCGCACTGCAGCGGCGTGTACGCCTTCGGCTGCACGTTCACGTCGATGCCCTTCGCGACGAGCACGCTCGCACAGTTGAGGCAGCCGCTGAACGCGCTCAGGTGCAGCGCGGTGAAACCGTTCGTGTCGTGGTACGCCAGCTCGGCACCGTGCTCCATGAGCGCGTCGAGCAGATCCCACCGCTTGGCGAACGCCGCCCACAGGAAGCAGATGTTGCGCTCGGTTTTGCTCGCGCCGCCGAAAAAGTCCACCACGTTCGACGCGACCATGTTGCCCTGCTCGATGCTGTCGAGCAGATGGACCCGGCCCGAACCGACCCGCAGCTGGTCGATCAGCGCGGCCCGTATCGTATCGCTCGACAGCTCGATGCCAAACTCCGGGCTCGACTCTTCGTAGCTGTCGAAGATGATCGGTGCACTTTCGGCCGGCGGCGACGGTCCAATCTTCATGTACTCAAAGTCCTCCGTCACCATCGCTTCCTGGTCGTTCATCCAGTGCACGCTCAGCTCGGGCGAGATGGAAAACCTGCCCAAAGAGTGCGGTCGGTCGGTTGATTGTTGGGCGGGGGATGGGGGCCGGCTGGGTTTTAACCTTGCCGACCGTCTGCGACACTTACCTCGGCTTGATGGGAATCTGCGAGTTGCGGCGCTTCATCGACTTGGCCGTGAGGCGCCGCGTCGGCTTCGACGAGCCCTCCTTGTAGCCAAAGTTCTCCATTCGCGTTCACTGCACCGTATCACGCACAAGCACGCACCCTGACCGCGTCCGAGCGCGATCGTGCACGATCTGATGCGTGGCAGCGCACCACGAGCTGGCCTGCCGTTGGCGTGTCGCTGGCTATCGCGCCTGTTTGCGCACGGAGATAATTTTATCCGTGCGATAACGCGAACGTACCCTTCGTCCCATGGCGCAGCGAGCGCAACCATTAACGAGCCGCTCGTTAGCGACAATTGACGATGCAGGCTAATACAGATTTACGATGCTTGCAGCATCGGTATTGTGTGCTCCTTCTTCTTCTTCTACTTCTTCTTCTTCTTAGTCTTGCTTTGTTATCGAAAGATGCTGACAGTAATTGAAATTGGGGGAAGTAGTACTAGTAGTGGTAATAGTATGGCCCTTCTGTACTCAGTTGGAGCTACTTTGCTGAGCGCGCTGGAACTCGATTCCACTCGTTTGTATGACTGTGTGTGTGTGTGAAGGAAGAGGAAGAGAGAGAGAGAGAAAAGAGAGGAAGGGAGGGAGGGAGGGGGGGGGTAAGAGATGAATAACACCTTGCGCAAACACGGCGTACGCCGTCAGCTGAGCACAGCAATTGGATTCACCGAGAAGCCGTGGAGCAGTATGCAATCTGCACTACATTTTAGTTTTAAACATTTAAAATTATTACAATTTTTTTTTGGTTGTATGTTTTTCTAATTCTTAGCACTGTTGCTTTCGTTTGAATTTGTTTTAAAATATCTTTAAACCAAAAAAAAACAAACAAACAAAGAAGTTTTCTAAGTACTGTTTGACTTAAGTTTTTTTTTTTGCTTTCGTCAAGGTGGCCAAAAATTATGCAATCCGCAAAACAATAAGGTTTAAAAATCCTCTTTTTAGACCGTTTTATTTTTATTTCATTAAAATTCTAGATTTTTATCAATAGATTTGCCTTCAACCAACAAAGCAATTGAGCGTTATATTTTAATGAAAATAATTAAATTTTAAAGTACTTTATAATTGCAATTATTTTTCTATGTGGCTGAAAGCTTTCGCAGCGTAATTTTAGTGCAATTTTTAAAAAGCCCCCCAAAAAGCACCAAAAAGAACTATAAAGCAAATAGCAGCTACATTCATGTGCGCTTGCCAACCGCGTACGTAGGCCATCGTTCGGGTGGACCAAAAACAAAAAACACCTGCCAGCACGAAAAAAACGAAACCTTCCTGCGCAGCATAATTTCGACTATTTCGATAGAGTCAATATTGAGCTTGGTTTATTGCTTCCTCGGCTAGTTTACCTGCCTCTGTCTCTCACACACCTGACTCAGCGCGTTTGTGTGTGTGTGTGTGCAATGGAATAAAAAGTAAAACGGGTGACGAACTTCCAGTTGCGACCGAACGCGCGGTCGAGTTGGATTATTTGTTGACATTCGCACCGCGCCAAGCGCCAAGATAAGAGCTGCTTCATTTTACAGCACGGTGGCCATTATTGCTTGCGAGGGAGGACAAAAAAAAGATTGTAAAGAGAGCGAGAGAGTGAGAGCGAGAGAGAGAGAGCAAGCGATAGAGTAGATTGTCAACAGTTGACGCAGTCGTCTAGTGCAGGATTGGGTTTTTAGGCAAACCTCAATTAAGATTGCTTGAGGTGATGCAGTTTGCTTCGTTCGTTTCAAACTACACCCTTTAATATTAAAGTTAAATACTTTTGCAAAAAAAAAGAACAAAAGCTAAATAAACACATCCACCCAGCAACGCTTGAACTCTTCGAACAAACCGAACGGCAAACCGTCAATAGGGAAGGAATTGATCGGGCAGGAAGTAAACGCCACCATGCAGCACCGTACCAGCACTGATAAATTAGCAAACCAATGCCAGTAACCGACCCAAAGCGACCGGCCATGACTGGTATGTTCGGGTCGTATCGTTTACGCAACAGCGTTTTGCATATGATCGTGCATTAGTTTTTCGATCACCTAACCTGACCCTAGCTTTAGGTGCACAACAAAGTGACAACAGTTGTTTAATTTTTGTAAGCAGTTCATTTAACAATTTTGTTTCCTCTTTATCATAGCTTCAAATGCTTTCCAGCTTTTGGATGTATAGTTTCGAATCAATTTTTATTTTATCAAAAAAAAAATTACGTATTTCTTGACAAATTTTCCAAAAAAAAACGAATAAAACTATTCATTCATTCGAAGGTAACAGTAGCACTACATCAAAATTAGCTTAATCGAGTTAAAGTAATCTATTTTGGCTTTTTGGTTTCACCGGATGTGAAAAATTTTCACTTAAAATTAACAATATCCATCACCTCAGCTCGTAGTATAAGATTTAAAATTAGTCCCACCGGCAGTAATTTTTAAAAGAAAAATCATTTTTAAACGTCAAATCAATCCGCGTAAACGATGTTTTATGAGGAATAATTTAAATGTACTAAAGAAAACCATCAACCGTATCGTTATCCACTCGTGGTAACATTTTTGAAGCAGCTTTGCTTAGGAAAAATAATAAACATAGAATCTCAAACACTAATCACTGCAACGCACCCAAGCGACAGATGCGATTGGTGCCTGGGAGCGCCCAGCCACAGACAGCCCTGCTGTAACGTATCTTTTCAGAAAGGAAGTTCCGGTAGTCGGAACTGGTGGTCGCGTTCCAGCTGAACGCTTCACCGGCACTGGAGTTTCCGCTAGTTTCGGGCGGGGGCAGTTAGCGCACGTCCATGGCGAACCCATTTAGAGAGCCATGACCGATCCGATCCGATGTCACTTTCGCTTCGCTATGCTCGGCGTAAGCTAACAAACGCCGATACCGCGAGAAGAGACAGTGAACACACATACACACACACAAACACGTGGAAAACGTGGCCAATTGTTCCGCACTGGGACGTTTCCGTGGGGAACGGTTCGCAACAGGCAGGACGAAGACGTAAACGCACGTAATAATAACACCCAAAAAAACCGGGGTGATGGGGGTGGCAGGGGGTAGTTGGCGAAGCAAATGCGATGACACCCAGCAGGAGGAAGGAAGGAAGGGAGTGATGGGTGGGTGGGTAAGGTGTTTTAATATTATAATGTCATTCAAACGGGTGAGCAACATGACTCTAATGGAGTGTCCTTGGCGCATTCGCGTGTGATCAAAAAAAAAAAGGCGGAAGCAACAAAAATAGAACACACACACACACACACGTGGGGGAATGTGTGACATTCCAGTTAAGCTTTCCGAGGAGAAGAAGCACACATACAACAACAAAAAAAAACACCTAAAGGCGACTAAAGGTACGGAAATCGTTTCGGTTTACTTTATACTTTTTATTCACGCTGTGAGGAGGGGGAAAGGGGAGAAGGGAGTGGAGGGGGGAGAGGGTTGGGCGGTTCCCATTTCATTTTATTTTGTGTTGTGTTGTGCCCGGTGGGGATGGAGAGCGAGGAGAGAGGGGTGCGAATGTTGATTTATGAGCCGACGAGGTCCTGTCATCTCGTACTCCGCCGGGATCGGTTGCACGGTTGGTGAACGGGTTTTTTTTTTTGGGTTGAGTTCAAACCTGACGCTGACTTTTGCCGGTAATCGCCGTCGTAAGCCCGCCGGGGCCGACGAAAGCAAAAAAAAAAAAAAGAACGGGAGGATAACACTTGCTCTCTACACAGCCTTTGTCGCTTCCGCTTGAAAATGGGGTCCACTACGGGGTGTGCGGCATTCGCGGCCACAATCCGCGGGGCTTTACATTTGATTTTGGCATCCATGACACCGTGGGGTGGGTGGCTTCCATTGTGCCGCTTGTGGAAGGGGGTGAGGGGAGGGTGAGCAGGCCGATGTCATAAATAACTTTCGCTACCAATAACCATGTCGCGCCCCGGCGTGCTGTAAAGGATATATTTTCGATGCTGTCGGGTTTGTGTTTTTGTTTGCTGTCTCTCTCTTTCTCTCTCTCTCTCTCTCTCTCTCTCTCTCTCTCTCTCTCTCTTTCCCTGTTTCATAGTCTTTTTCTATTTATACCACACGTATTTAACGTTTTGTTGCTTCTGCACGTTCGTTCGTTCGTTCGTTCGTTGCTGCCTTTGTAATACGACAATGGTGGAAGCTGTCAAATTTGGAGCTGCCGTCGAGGTGTCACTACCAGCGGGAAAAATGGTGTCAATACACACACATACACACACGCAGACCCACCCATCTGCACATAATTGAGTGGGAGAATCGGGTTACAAAATATGCTCCAGTCTGCCACATCGGTCGGTCGGCAACGGGTTACGCAAAGTTATGTCAGGCAAAATCAATTGAGCAGATCCGCAGCACAAGAAGACACATCGGTCGGATACATTCAACCTTACTCACTGTATCCTTCCCCTCCCTTCTTCCCCTCCTCCCCCCTCTCCCCACCACTTCCCCTTATCGCTTGAGCCGCTCGAGTAACTAGACGAATGCCATGGTGCCATCCCGACACAGTCCTTTCCCTGCTGGCGAGGCCCCATTTGTGCGGGGGGACCCGATAACGCTACGCACTTTGCATACGCTGCAGGCGCTTTGCCGTGCGCACATTATCGGGCGGCTCAGTCACTTATCGCGCTCATCACGCAAAACGCTTCGGTTTTTTTTTGGGTGGGAGTGGGGGGAGCGGGGGGATTTATAAAGCGTGTACCAAGCAGCAGATAGTGGAACAGCAGCCACCACGGATGTGCAATGCTGCAGCGACCGCAAAAATGTTTGTACTTCCGCGTCACTAAGCATTGCTTAGATTCTGCCACAGTCACACGCAGCGTAGCGTAGTCCTTTGCCAGTGTAGTTTAATTTTTGTTGGTTTTTTTTTATTCTCCATTGTTTTTGCTTGTGGTGGCGGATTTGTGTGCAGCACGAGTAATGCTGTGTGGCGTGTGTATTAGCAGAAAGAATAAATGGAAGCACCAGTCCACAGTGGCAAAACTGCAGCGCTAAACAAACTGGCGCGGTGTGCCAAACTCGGCTAAAAACAGCACCAGCAGTACATACAGTGGTGGCGAGAAACCATTTCGGTGCAGATCACGCCACATGTTTGGTGTTTGAAGCAGGCAATCGGGTGGAACAGAAAGGGACAGCAGCAACAACACACGCGCGCGCACGAACAAACAAACAAACCAAAAACAAAAACAAAAAACAGCAGGCGCTTTGAATTGATCCGAACTAAACCAACGGAAATGCGCACCGTGCGAAAACCAGATGCAACGGGAGATAATCATTCTAGACCGGCGGCAAACCGGCAGGGGCAGGAAGGCGCAGGGGGCGAGCGGTTGCCATGGTTGCTGCTGGAGCGTGAAAATTATTTAACTTTATCTAGCGTGTAATTATAGTGCACCTCCAGCGGGGTTATCCAATTCTGGGTGAAGAGTTCCATAAAGGCAAACAGGAACAAAAAAGTGCTTTCCTACATTCGGGCGCTGGTAGGCGCTTGGTAGTGAGTTTTGCAGCCGTGAGTCGTGGGGGCGCCATGGGGAGAGGCAACAGCGCAAAGGAGGTAACGTGCTCGCTCCCCTGCTTTCTCCCTTCCTTTCTGGCCTCATCCTCTTATCGGTGTATATTCTTTTTTTAATAAAACAAATTCGCATTCACATTGCAGCGATGCAGGCGCTTTGAAGTGCTAGATATTGGATTTTTCAATCACACACTGTAGCTTCATTTCAATGGCGCTAGTATGGAGATTCGCGAGCAAAAACCAAAAAAAAAACTGCATGTATGTTAGCAAACTCGTTGTTCGTTTCTTCCATAATGCACGCCAATGAATGTAACCGATGTGGCGCACAAAAATCACAAGCATGATTGTGAAAATACACGTGTGCAGCATATGTAACAGGATGTGTTTCATTCATTGTGTGGGAGGGTGAGGGTGAAAGGTCAGCTTTTAAGCTCAACCTCTCCCCCTTCCTCCTCCTCCGCGCACCTGGTAGCTGTATTTGAAAGGTTCTCAGTATCACACACGAAAACCAGACCAGCGCAGTCTAACGTACTAGTCCGTAAACTAAGCGAGGCGAGTGTGCTGGTGGCACAGGCGTACGGAGGCGTATGCACTGTTATCCTTTCCCAATTACGCTGTAATTCGACAGCAAACAACATAAATTGACCAATATTCGGCCAGGGAGCTGGTTTGCTTTCCCAATCTAATACTGCCATACCCCTCTGCCAGTCAGCCCCAATCGTCCCACCACCCGGACACTCCAATCACCTGATGGAGATGCATAATTAATCATCGCTATTCAGTGCCTGCACCGACCCGGTTGGTAGGTTACCGCCAGCGCGCTCGGAAAACGCATGGAAATTAATTTTCGACGAAATATCCTCCCTCCCCCTCCCCTTTCTCTTTCCCCATCCCTCGCCACACAGCCCGCCTCGCCGAACAGGCGAAATGAGTTTCGCCCCAGCCGCTGTCGAGTGGGTTCGGAACGCGCGACCGCAAACGCCTAAATGTATGCGCTAAATCAAGGTTTTCGGTCTGGCCCGGCGGGGCCCGATATACAGTGCAGGTGATGGTAGGTGGAACGGGAGGGAGGGGGAGGGGGGGGGAGGAAGAATTCGGACTGATTGGAAATTTTCACACCATTGCATCGCAACCACCAAGCTGCTTTGCTGTTGCACGTTCCCTTTCCTTTTGCTATCGGACGGCTATCCCGCACCCGTTTATACCCTTAAGCTCGTGTGTTTACTCGGTTTTGCAATTGTTCTGTCTGGCTGTGTGTGTTTTTTTGTGTTAATTCTTTTTCTTTCGCTCCTTGTTCTGCATTTTTGCGTAACGGAAAAATTTTCTAGCTGACTTCATATTTTGCTTGCGCTCGGTTGCATCTATTGAACGTGAAAAAATCCGTAACAGGAAAGTGACATTTGCTGTCGAAACTAGGCCGCCGCCGGAGGCAGGAAGCAATCCAAGCAGTGTGCTGAGTGAAACGGCGAAGCAAAATAAAACAAAACAAAAAGTACATCCTTCGTGCCCTACGAGCAAAAAAATGGCCGGTGCGCGACGGGAATGAACCGAATGACGACACACAACCATCCCTGCAACAGGAAGCCTAAGGCGCGAAAACCCAAAAATCCTTCAGTTTTTGGGGTACCAAGGCAGAGGTGCAGGAGTGTTGGCATGGGCCGGGACAGAGGGGGGAGGGGGGGG
>CM032179.1:5855063-5881411 GCA_018908115.1 Anopheles rivulorum
CATGTGGATGATTTTATTTTTCCTCAAACATACCCCTACCGACGTGCTGGAACAGAAAATGTAAGAAAACTTATCCGACCCAATCATTCACTAGCTAGCACCAAAATTTCGTTTTGCTTACGTTCTAATGGTTACGTTTTACTTTTTGTTTTGCTTTTTTTTTTTACTTCGTGCCCTAGCAACGGTGGCAAACAATTTGATTCGATTGCCCGATTAAAGCATAAACTCTATCAAACAACCCAACAAGAAGCTTGAGCGAGATAAAGCAGGACGAAGGAAAATCAAAACTTTTCGAAAGATCTTACTTGTTGCGGTTGTTGCTGGGGTATTTATCTACATAACAATACATATAAGAATTTACATTCGAAACTGTAAGCAATGCTAGCAAACTTGCATGAATCCAATCTAAGGTTTCGTATAATTTCATCCTTTGGAATATTGGCCGATAAATTTTAGAAACTTTCAGCACGGATTGGCGACACCGGAAGACCCTTCAACCTTTGCTATGTACTTCAATAACATATTTTTATCGAACATAACGCACAAGGCCGTAAGAATAGTAATATGATTTTGTACCAACATATATATATTTCACTAAGCTATTGCGTACATGAAAATACAACGATTTATTTCAGTTAAAAATTCAAATCAATCTGATCTGAGTACCAAAACACCAATCATGAAGATAATTTGCAATAAGCCAACAGAAAAAAAACGAAGCTCGAGCAGAACGTTCCAAATGGCTGCTAAAAATGGGTGCAAGATTCCTCCAGCAAGGATTACACCCACGCACCTGCACAGGCGTACATCATTACGATGTAAAACAATTGGGCAAGACGTTCCCTCCAAAAAAAAAAAAACAACAGCTAATCGCATTAATGGTACACCGGCTGCGCAAAACCATCGATTGATTCCATTTTTATTTATTGTTGTGAAATAATCGAGTAAAAACCACCCACGGCAAGGTAAAGTTTCCATCCCAAAACCAGCAGAGGAATGAAAGAAAACGGAACAGTACAGCGACTCTTAGCGACACGATAAACATTCCATCGTAGCAACCTTCCAAAATCGAAAACAATCATTTATCGGATAATGATGGGAAAGTGTGTTGCCCGCGCTGTACCAATTCTTCTCTTCCAGCTGTGCGCACGTGGTGATGAAAAAATGAAACGTAACGAAAACAAAAGCCCTGCAACGGTGTACCGCACATCGCTGATGATAAACTAACACAAATAAAAGCGAACGATGCGACGAACGGAGCATCATTCCTTTCTCGTTGCCATTGCTGTTACGAGGTTCGAAAACATACAGCAGAATCGCTTAACCATCAGTTGTTTTCATTAAGCCTTAAAAAATATCTTAAAAGAATTCACAAACACAATCGGGTAACGAAATGCTCTTAAAATATCAGCAACAACACGTCAATCATCGCTGAAAGCAACCGCACCAGTAAAGTAAGGGGGCAAAACCGATCGCTTGGTTTTCCAAATAAAAGCAGGTAATTTAATTACCCATTACGCATCGAAAGAGCAAGTAAACAATAAAAATTCCCAACAACAAAAAAAGTCATTCTACAAACATCTCATTCGTTCGCTTTATCCTTTGTGCGAAGAAACATGTTCACCTGTTGGACATGTTCGTCAGCAAGGACTAAATCATTATCCACCATTCAATGCAACAGGCAGTTCTGACCACCCTATCCATCCACCGTACACCCGCCTTCAACACCATCGGATGCGCTTGGATGCATCGTGGTAAAGCTCAGTAGTCTTGTTTTCTACACAATATTTACATAATTAGTACTTGGCTTGGAAAACATGTGCTGCTGCTTTTTTAGTAACTTTCGTGGTTTTTTGTTTCTTCCCCTTCTACAGCTAGCAGTGAGCTGAGACGCTGTATGAAAGCTGTGAAGAAGGTTTGGTCAACGGTTCACATCTTTTGTCCCATTTTTATTTCTTTTTTTTTTTGTAACGATCAAGAAAATCAGTACAGCAACTGTAAAGCAAATTGGATGGTACCATCTAAAATGTAACAACATTCAGTACCGTACACCTTACATCATCGCTGAATTGCATCCTGCAATTGCAACGTGAAATCATTCTCGTATCATAAAACTCTCGAATGCAGCACACTGCGCCTGCAGGTATGCAATGGGCGCAACATAAAAGCTTAATAACTTGACGATGACGCTGCTGAACCGTAGCCAATGGCAAATACAATTTTATTGCATTGCTTTTGAGTGTTTGGTCATGCGGAAAGTATGTAAAAGCGCTCTAGAAATGCTTCCCTACATGTTTGCATCTTGCACGAAATGAAAACTTTTCGTAAAGTGAAAGGCTTGTGATGCCGCATACACTTTTATCTTACCGATAGGAAAAACGCACAGCACCCAGCGCATAACAACCCCATTGCCCAATTTACTGATTATGACCACTTGTAGCTCACCTTTGCTTGTTCCACCAATTAGGGGGGATACTGCGCTAGAGTTTTTGATTATTTCTATTTCGTTACGTTTCGCACACGGTTTGCAATGTTTGTTTGTTTTTTTTTTTGGTTGTTGTTGTGTTTTATATGTTTTGTGTAAGAAAACCATACCGTAGCATCCTGGATCCCCCACCTGCCACACTTAGCGGTAATTGACCAGATCCCGCGTGGTAAGGGAACCGTCAACCCGTACCGTCCGTCCGGCACACGTTTCAACTGTCGGTAAGGAATAGCTTCTTGTGTTCGTCCGGTCCGCCACCGTTCATGGTCGTGGTGGTGCCGAGCACGGCACCGGAAATAAACGACGGATGCCCATCGAGCAGGGCCACCCCACCACCGCCCCCGCTTCCACCACCAGCGCCCATCGCACCGGCCACACCGTCCCGGCCGTGCTCATCGTTCGGGATGGAAAAGTGGCGATACGAGATGAACTCGGGCTGGTGCGGTTGCTGCTGGCGCTTGGCCGCCTCCAGCCGCTGCTTCTTAATCTTCAGCCAGCCGAGCACCGAGATGAGCACGATAAAGACGACGATCCCGAGACAGCAGCCAACGATAAGCCCGAGGCGCCGCGTCAGTATCGAATGGATGATGCTGCGCCCGGACATACCGTCCGCTTCGGCGAGCGGGTTCTGCCCGATCGCGTCGAGCGTCCGGACCTCCGTGCACCGGGACGTCGGTGTGTCCATCATGAGCGACAGCAGCGTGTTCGAGAGCGACGCGTCCAGGTCGCCGGCCGCGTAACCACTGTGCACGGCCGAACCACTGTTCAGGATCTGATTCTGCAGCTGGTTCGATTGGTTCAGCAAACTGTTGATGTCGCTATGGTACGTCAGCCAGCTGCCCAGCCCAAGCACACAGATCAAATAGCGCGTGTTGGACGACAGGCGGTTCAGTTTGGCCGAGTTCGACGAACGGTTCATCGTTTTGCCCCGTATCTGTATGATGGAAAGAGGTAAGCAAACAATCAGAAGGTAGTTAAATTTATGTTTTACGTGATTTATAACTAAAATAGAAATTTAACAATAAATAGCAATTATGATAGACGTGTTTTTATGATGGTAAGTAAACTGAAAAAGAGTAATGAAACATAAATCGCATGAAAACTTTCATATTCTAAAAAATCAACAAGAACAACCTTTTAAGATCATTTGTCTTGCAAATTGCATAACGTTAGGCGCTCCGCATGATATGCTGCTAATCACGCAATGCTGTACTTGCGCAATCAACAGTCTTTTCGACGTCTTTATTTTAAAAGAGTAAACATGCTTCAAAATCAAGAGCTCGTTTAGCTTGCTGCTTCCTTCGTAGTTAAACAGTTACCAGTTACAACAACAACAAACTCTAAATAAAAACACTCGCTCACGGTAAGCAGCGGAGCAGATAACTTGCCTTCGGTAGCTTATCAACGCATGCCGTGTGTCTACTTACATCCTCGACCGTGTCCAGCGAATGGTAGATGATGTGGTAGCCGTGCAGCCCGGAGTGTTCCCGGCTCTGCCACGACACCAGCACCGAGTACGGCTGGATGTCCTGGATGGCGATCTTCAGGATGAGCGGCACGTCGCAAAACTCCTGCGGTTCCATCGTCAGCAGCAGCTTGCCCTGCACCTCGGCCGGCTGCTCGCACCGCACGTTGTCGTAACCGCGGGCCCACTTCCGGTGGTCGCTCAGCCACTCCCACAGCTCCTGCGTGTCGCACGAGCAGACGAGCGGATTATCTGCAAACGGGATGAAGGCGGAAAGTTTGCACGGTAAGTTATCCATTACGTGAACGCAGCCACCGGCGTTGGCCGTACGAAGTGGCACGGGTTTTGCCCAAATCCGGACAGTAAAAGTGTCCACCAAAGTACACAACGACAAGGAGAGTGAGAGAGAGAGCGAGAGAGGCTGCCGAAGGTGGAAAAGCGGGGGGGGGGGGTAGGGAAAACTTTGCCAAAACTTTGACGAAGGAGGTTTTATCCCCTTCTTCTGCTGCTGATTGTTGCCAAACCGTCCGGCAGCCCCGTACCGTTTCCACTAATGAACGGCTCATAATCGTAATCGTTAGCAGAAATCGAAAAATCAAAATGTCCAACGACATTAGCGTCAGCTGGGTTGAGCGCGACTCGTTTTCGCAACAAAACTCCAATCAAACTTGAGCCACGCTAAAGATAGAGCGAACGGACAGACCACGCAATGAAGAGGGACGATAAATATTTATGATAAACCATCAATTCATTTATTTTACTTCTGGCGATCTGTTTTTTTTTTTTTTTTTTTTGTGGGGAGGGAAATTCTGGACAGGTTTCGAGTTTGGTGCCGCCTGGAGGCAGGATGGAACCGTTTTTACACGGTCGAAATAAATCGAAGCAGTGCCCGTTTGGTTTGGGAAAGGTGGGGCGAAGAATGGAAACTATTTCGCCCGGCTGTTCTGTGGTGATTTTCCACCGTGCACAACAGGTTCTGCTCGTGCTTCTTGGTCGGGTGGGGACCATTCGGCCGAACGAATCTCGTTTTCTCAGCACCGTAAAGGCGGGCCAGTTGTTTTACGAGCGACCGGTGGGATCGAGCAAAACTTTCCACTCAACAAAAAAAGCCAAACACGCCGGCCGGGTGCGTAGGACGGATGGCGGGCGGATGCCCGATTGTTCGCCCTACTTGTTGCATCGTTGGATGCCTCCGTGCCGTGGGTGTCCTTGCCGGTTTATCCGCAGGAAACATATGCCCAAGGTGGGGTGGGCAATAAAATCGATTAGGTAGGGTGCCTGCCCAGCTGGCGGGAGTGGCGTGGTCAAACTCACCACATCAATCGATGCACCATGGGCAAGGCAGAAAGTTGCCCAAGTGGAAAGCGATTGGATGAATGGGTTCGATGCTTCGCAATCGGTTTGACAGGTCTGGTCTGGTTAGGTTCTGGGTTGCGAACGACCAACTGATGTGCGCTCTCATTACGTCCGTTGATAGCTACAATTCACCGGTATTAACCTGAGGCTGAGGCAACCGCTTGCTTGGAATTCGGAAACTTTCCCCAACGCTTGCTAACGGCGACACATCGAAGCGACTTACCTGACGCGTTTGTGACGCGTAACTTTCGCCACATGACATGATACAGTTAGAAATTCTACGCCAAACGCCTTTGAAAGCTCTTACAAGTAAAGAGACAACCATATGCACAGCTGCTGGAACCATTCGGTTGGCGAGTTTTACGTAGTAAGTAATAAAATGTGCTGCATGTTGCATACTGTCGGGCGCAGTTTTCCATACCACGCGGTTTAGCTTTGATAAGGGGTTTATACTACGCAATGCACTATTGCTGTGCTGCGTGTATGTGAAATTCCTGTTCCATATTCGTGCACAACTTGCCTACCGCACGGTTAGCGATAGCTGAGCTGAAACTGCTGAACTCACCTTCCAGTCGCAGCTGCTGCAGATGTGTTTCGAGCGGCTTCAGCGCACGGAGCGGCGCATACTCGAAGTAGTTTTTGCGCAGATCGAGCGTTGCGAGTGCGCGCAACGTGCGGAACGCATCCGACGCGACGGTTACCAACCGGTTGCCGTAAAGGTACAGCTCCTGCAGCGCACCCAAGTGCCGGAACGCGTTCTTCTGGATGCGCTCGAGCTGGTTGGCGGACGCGTCCAGTATGCGCAGCTTCTGCAGATCTTGCGCAAACTCGTCCAGCTCGCGGATGCTGTTGGTGGAGACGTTCAGCGTGTCGAGCAGCCGCAACCCCTGCAGCCGCTCCTTCGGCAGCAGCTCAAGCTCGTTGACGCTCAGGTCGAGCAGCTGCAGCGAGGCGAGCGCAACGAACGCGCCGGGCGAGATGCGGTTGATGCGGTTGTGCGACAGGTGCAGCCTCTGTACGGCCGGGTACAGCTCGAAGTCTTTGCTCGTCACGATCGACAGGTTGGTGCGGCTGATGACGAGCTCGCGCAGATGCGGAAAGCGCTGCTGGTCCGCATCCGCTGAGATGCGCTGCAGCGGGTTGCCGGTCAGGTTAAGCCAGGCAAGCCGGGCCAGCGATGCCTCGGACAGGGCCAGGTTCGGTATGCGCCCGAACCGGTTGAGCGACAGATCGACGCGCTGCAGGCTGACCGAGTGTTTGAAGAAGTTTTCCGGCAGCGCGAGCAGCAGATTGCCGCTCAGATCTAGCGTGTCGAGATGGGGTAGCGTATCGACCGTGAACCCGCCCAGCGTGGTGATGCTGTTCGCGTGCAGATCGAGTGTCCGCAGGTTTGGCAGCCCGCTGAGCTTGTAGAAATCGATCGCGGTTAGCTGGTTGCGCGACAGCGTCAGCACCTCCAGCGTGGACACGTTCAGCAGCGCGAGATGGGGAAAGTCGACGAGCCGGTTCCCGTGCAGGCGCAGCTCCTTGAACACGTGCAGACCGGCAAACGAACCGCGGCGCAGCACGCGCAGCTCGTTCCCGCTCAGATCCAACCGGACGAGATTGACGCTGCGTTGCAGCAGAGCGGTCGGCAGATCCGCAATCGCGCACCTCGCCAACTCCAGCACCTGCAGCGAGGCGAGCCGCTCGAGCAAACCTTCCCGCACGAGCGTGAAGTTGTTGGCGGCGAGCCGCAACGTACGGACCGGGCTGGCATCGAGATGGCGCAGCTCGCCCGCACCGAGAAAGTTCTCCTCCAGCGTCAGCTCCGCCAGGTTGGTAAGCCCGCGGAACGCGCCGGGCTCCAGTCGGGTTAGGTTGCAGCCGCGCAGGTTCACGCTGCTAACCGGCAGCCCCGGCTGCAGCGCATCGGCACCGAGCGTTTGCAGGTTGTTGTAGCTGAGATCGAGTGTGCGCAGGCCGCGCAGCGCACCGAACACGTTGGCGCGCAGCGCACCGAGCAGATTGTGCGCGAGATGAAGCTCCTCGAGCTCGCCCAAACCTCGGAACAGCTCCGGCAGCAGATCGCTCAGCCGGTTCCAGGACAGATCGAGCAGCTTCAGCCGGGTGAGCGCATCGAACGTGCCCGCCTCGAGCGCCAGCAGCGAGTTGTTGCGCAGGTACAGCTTCTCCAGATGGACCGTCTCGGCGAAGAGGAGCGGATCGAGCGCCCGGAGCTGATTGTGCTCCAGCCACACCATCTGCACGCTCGTCTGTCCGCGGAACGCTTGCGCGTGCAGGTGCTTGAGCGCGTTGCCGCTGAGCTGTATCGAGAGCAGCGACGATTCGCTCGCGCTCTGCAGCTCATCCGGCCCGGTGTCGCCTTTCGTGCTGATCAGCTTGCCGTGCGTTGTCACCGCCATCAGCGGCGAGTGGGCCGGCGTGTGCGGTGGCCCACCGGCAAACACCGCGTCCAGCTCCTCCAGCGCGTTCTCCTGCAGGTTGACGTACTGCAGCTGCGGGCAGCCACGCAGCGCGCCCCGCTCGATCACGCGCAGCTCGTTGTCCTGCAGGTGCAGCTCCATCAAGTCGGTGGCGGGCGCAAACAGTGCTGCCCGGATCTGGCGCAGCCGGTTCCCGTTCAGGCGCAGCTCGCGCAGCTTCTGCTGCCGCTGAAACAACCGCTCGTCCAGCTCGAGCAGTGCGTTCGCGTCGAGCGCTAGCGACGTTAGCTCGGGCGTCGACTCGAAAAAGCGCACCGGTACCTTCTCCAGCAGGTTGTGGCTGAGGAACAGCTGCTCGAGGTTGGCGAGCGAAGCGAGCGCATCGCTATCGAGTCGCTGCAGTGCGTTATGCTCGAGGTACAGCACCTTCACGCCGGTCGAGTTGGCAAAACAGTCGTCCGTCAGCTCGAGCAGATTGTTCTCGCTCAGGAAGACTTCCCGCAGCACCGGCAGGTTGGCGAACACGCCGCTCACGTAGTGCACGTGGTTGCGGCTCAGATCGACCGTGTGCAGGCGCCGGTTGCCGGCAAACACGTCCGGGTCGAGAAACACGATCCGGTTGTGGCTGAGATCGAGCGACTGCAGCTCGTGCAGCGACACGAACGCGTCCCGGTGCACCAGCTCGATGAAGTTGTTGTACAGCGAGAGCGTCTTCAGGTGCGGGAACGCACCGAAGATGTCCGCGTACAGCTCGACAAAGTTGTTCAGGCTCAGATCGAGAAACGAGAGCGACCCGAACCGGGTGTAGCTGTCGTCCGGCTCGAGCGACGCGATATCGTTCATGGAGAGGCGAACCAACCGCAGGCTCTCTAGCTGGCGCAGCGCGAGCGTCGGGAACTGGCGCAACCGGTTCTCGGACAGATCCAGCTCGGCCAGCGATTCTTCCAGCCCGGCGAGTGCGTTCGTGGGTACACGCTCGATCTGATTCCCCTTCAGGTTGAGCTTCACCAGATGCAAACCATGGAACGCGTAATCGTCCAGCGCGGTTATCTCGTTCGCGTCCAGATCCAGCACCATTAGCTTTTTAAGCCCTACGATCGCTTTCGATGGTACCTGCGGGGAGAAGGGCAATGTTTCGGAAAAGGGAATTTCTGTGTTAGTATATTGTGTCTATTTTTTGCTTAACAGTTAAATATTATCGGGTTTTTTTTTTTAAATAAAATTTAATCCAAACATAAGTATGTACAGCCTGAATCATTTAACAAACCAAAAAAACAATGTTAAAATGCTTTGTTTCGTGAGAAAAGCCCCTGATGGTATGCAATTCTATGTACAAAAATCCGTTTTTAATTACTTTTTTTTTTTAATTTTGATGGAAAAATGGCCAAAACAAATGGAAACAATTTTGTTAATGTAAATGGTTAGTAAAATGGTAAGAAGCCTGTTAATTTTACTACAAAAAAAAATTACATACATGTGTCAGCTTTCCATTGATGATGCTCAGGCTCTCCAGGTGCGAACGCAGCGGCAGCAGACTGTTCTGCTTCAACTGCTGCAGGCTGGAGTGGGAAAACTGCAGGTGCCGTATGCTGACGTTAGCGTTCGCGAGCGGTTCCGTGCCGAGGCTGACACCGGTGGACCCACTGCCCTGGAACAGATCGACCGTGAGCGTCTTTACGGACCGGTCAAAGTCGTACACGGACAGCGACTGTATCGGTGACGAGATGACTTGCAGCGTCGAACGGAGCGCCGCAAACGTGATGCCGGGACACTCCAGAAAGATGCCTGCGGTGAAACGGAGAATGGAAGGCAGACCGTTAGTGGTGCGTAACGAAAGTGGTTTCGGGTCCCGAAAATGGTGTGGCAGAACTGTCATGCAGACCGTGCGAGGGGGACGTAATTTACCGCCCGGAAGTGGCAGGAAGTGGTTGGAATGGTTGGATAATGAGCGGAAACAAGCGGAAAGAGAGATGGGCTTGGGATTACGAGGAATGAAGGTGGTGGAGGAGGGAAAAGAGGGAGGGCGAGGGATGGGGAAGGGGCCAAAACCATTTTCCTTGCTCGATGAGAATTTCCTTTGGCCACAGCTGGCGATTATGGCGATTATTGCCACCGCCTTTTTGCGTAGATCCGGTCCCATACAGCCGGTCGTCTTATCTAACGCCTAGCATCTATGCAACCGGCAGTACAGCAGGAAAACCGGAGAGATGATGCGCATCGATGATGAGCCGGAACAGCAATACAAGTAGCGAGTGCGAGTGAGAGAGAGAGAAAGAGAGTAAGAGAGGAAGGGAGGGGGAGAGAGGGAGGAAGGGGGAGAGAGAGAGAGAGGATGGGAGGGGGGGAGAGGGAGAGAGTAATAAAAAATGTACACAGCACAAGGGTTTCGTGTTACCAAGGCATGTGAGGTTTCCCATTTCAGCTTCTGCCATGTTCACTGTGTTTTCATTCCTTCTTTCCCGGCTAGATCACGCCTCATCATGCACCATGTTGGTACAGGCTTCGAAATGAAATTATTACGTGACGGTATGACTGAAGTACATCTGGAAGGAGCGGATTGAAGGAGGGTGAGTGTGTGTGGAGGGGGAGGAAGGGGAGGGGTTTACGAAATCTACCGGCGAGAAGACATCTCGCCAGTCATCGTCTTGAATTGGACAGCCGAGAGAGGGCTGGGATGTCTCTGTGCCGAAAGATAGTGGCAACGTTCGTCCACCAAACCGGAAGACGCACCGGAACCGGTTCGCACAAACGGCCAGAAATCAGTCAAGGATGAACTATGACATACATGACCGCAGGAACACGAATAGTTCAAACCAAGGGCAGGAAGAGAAATAGGCGTTCGCAACGACGACGGATACAGCATCAGACATCACACCACCGGTTTTGTCGTCCTCATCGTCGTTATGGCCTACTCATAATCCCTGTTCCCTCTGCGTGCGATGAAGCGATTTCTCTACCAAACAGCAGCAGCAGCTGGATTGCACCGGGCTGTATGGGACGGACCGGCATTTTCCGGTCAGCATACACACACACACACACGCACACGAATTGTGTTGCTTTTTGAAAATTGAAACAAGCAAACGAACGAATAATCCAGGAATTGTTCTGTTTCATGCTAGTGCAGACAGAAACACTGCCCTTTTCGCCGTGCATGTTTCTTTCCCCTGTTTTCTTTTTTTTTTTGTTTTTGCGCATCAGCTCCAAGAACCAAAAACCAAACGGACCGTGGCACTTCCGGGGCTATGGCTTAAGCCGGTAGGCGAAGAGTAATTTGCTCGCGTCAATGTTCATCTTGTATTTGCGCTTGCACTTCGCTCCTGCACCATCGATCAGGTTCCAACTAGCTAAGCAAACTGGTTGCGCACAGCAAACGCCTAACCGTCCTGAAACAACAAGCGCTGGCAGTGATTTAGGTAGTGTTTCGAGATTGGGCGACCAGTTTACGGCGGAAGGTATCGAGATTCGCACACAACGTACGCATTGTTAATCAATCCGTTTTGCTGGAAATGTACGGATGTTGCAGCTGGGAGGGCTTTCAACAGTCGGTAAAAGATGCTTGTAATCCCGCCTGATGCCGGGTTTGCTGCAACCATGGACAGATTAGACACACACCGGGCCATCCATGCGGTCATGTCGGGTGACAGGCTTTTTTAAGCAAAAGGTGATTTATTTGCAATTTCGTTTCTATTCAACAACTGAAGAATAGTTTAATAGCAGTTGAGCATAGGGAAAGAAAATCCAACTTCCTAATTAATCATTATAAACGAATTTTTGTTAAGGTTTTCTCACTGTTTTCTAACTTTCTTTGCTATTGTATTATTTAACAAAAATGAAAAAAAAAACACTTTTGATTTAAATTTTGCATGACCGCTAGGCGTACCAGTGTGCAATGAATTTGCTCAGGGTAGCAGCGACCCTTATGAAGGGGGCTACAAACAAACATAATAGCAAACACTCTCTTACGGATGGAAACAGTTCAGTTCTATCGTAAATTATGGCTTACTAGGTCCGTAAAATACAAACATTCTAGGAAACTTATTACACAACTTTTGGTATGCAGCATGAATTTCTAACCACATTAGCTGTAGAGGTGTGAAACATAAATGCAACTTACCATCTTCAAATTTATAGCAGGGACAGGCAGAGTTTTCCGCAAAGCTCGGACACTCGATATCATTCACGGCGTACATCGAGGCGGGACCGGCCTGCTGTCGGCCCTTGGACGATGAGTCGGACGTACCGCCCCGGAACCGGGTGGTACCGCCGCCCGCACTGCGCAGCTGCAGCTCCTCCATCTGGCCGCTGTCAACGAGCTGCACCAGCAGCACGAACGTTACCACTAGCAGTCGGCGCCAGATGGCGCTACCGTACACGCACCACAAACGCATCGCTTCACAACACACTCACACGCTGCCAGCTGCAACAGCACGATCGTCACCGCAAACCGTGCGCAATTGTACCGGGTGGCTCAGGCAGGCTCGCCTACGGTTGCCGGGCATTCCGGGCCTTGAGACGCTGAGTAAGACGTGCAAGGCGAGAGACAACCACACTAGGAACCGCTGCGGTTTGCTTCAATTTCACCAATCAGTTAGACAACAGGGCACACTTCTTTTAACACATTACACGGTGGACAATGTTCGCTGGGGGAAGCTTTGCAACACTTCACAGCACGGTCAAGAATTAAATCTGCAAAGATAAAAGGAAAAATAAGCGATTTAGTTGATTGGTAACAAAATTTGTTCGAGTTAAAAAAAAGATTCGCCTACAGTTATGCAATTCACACAACACATTTAGCTTAATTATAAAGTGTTTTAGATTGAGCATTCTTGAGGCATTTTTATTCCATTTTCCATCATTAAGCAAGTTACATCAAAAAGATTTGCACCATTTTACCGCTACGGGTTGCGAAGGGGATAAATTCCGACATTAGTTCCTGCGTCTGGAGTAGGTGATAAAAAGCTAAACCACTTCTCCATTTGAAGGATTGTTCCGAGAACGCATTGGGGCATCCACGGTACCGCACTGCAAGGGTACGCTACATTAAACCCTTGGCCATGCAACTTCGCAGTGGAAACGCGCTTGTCAACCTTCCGGCCAACGAAAGCTCTTTCCGACCCGAAGCACAACTAGGATTGACTATTTTCCGCACCGATGTGTTCTCGTTGCTGCGATCGACCGATGGCTAAAGTAGGGGGGGGGGATGAAATCCACTGTTCTATTTCGTTTTTATGACTCTATACTGCTGCAGTTGCTTCGCCTCGCATCAGATTCGATCCCGTTTTATGAGGGTTTATCCATTGTTTCAACGAATGATAATGATTTTTCAGACGAGCTTTTCTCTGACGTGCTTGAGGAAATGGTTCGTAAAACGCATCACAAATCATAAAACAACATCCCAACTTTAAGCCAAGCCATTTCGAGTAGTTTGAGTCTCATTTTGCTTTAAAGCTGTGGAACGCAAATCAGTTTTCTTTTTTTTGGGTGAAATTTTTTCTTATAAATGTCATGTCTGCTTTCGTTGCTATTTCCCTAACGTTCGGAACAAAAACGCTTCCTTTCCGGTTTCTTTTAATCGTTACTTTTAATGCGACAAAAAAAAAGAGGCAACCGCCCCGAAACAACTAGCCATCCTGCTTCCCGACCCGAAAGATAATGATTTCCTGCTCCTTTTTTTTGCCGTTGTCGGTTTTGTTTTCTTTAACGCCTTGCTAGTCCATTGGTGCCATCCGAGCGAACGGTGCCGCGCGCTACGTTTGCCGTGTGTAGAATGCAGACGTGCCGAAGCTATGCTAACTTTATTTGCACCTTTACACCGCTCACCTGGCACCGTATCGTATAGCAAACGGTGCCCACCGTGCACCAAGCGAAAGCGAAGGCAACAAGTAAGCTGCCACGTGTTAATGTCTCAGCGTACGAGTACCGGTCGCTGATAAAAGTCTGCCGGTTTTCGACGCCACGCGCAACGGAAGCACGTAAATGGTTGGAAGGTTAAATTTCCTTTCAACCGTATGACCCGAAGCAAGCTGAAGCGGTATGACTGGCTGGGTGCTGTTGTGACGTTTGTTTGTTTTTTTTTTCTTGTTGCACCCAAACACAGCAAGAATTGCATTTGTAAAAAGTCCAACCTTCAATGGAGACGCCTTGCACTTTGTAAAAAAAATATCAAATTTAACATAAAAAATAAAATTAAAGTAAGGCAATTAATATTAGGGTGCATATCCTGGAAAATTGCACATCCTTTTTTTAATTTCTCGGTTTTTTTAAATTATTTGTAGCATTTAAAAGACCAATAATCTACATGGAGACGCCTGGTCTTTTATCAAAAAGTGGCTCACCTAGCAATTATTGCTTTTATGGTGTATTAAAATGAAATAAACAAAAGAATCGCATCGGTTCATCGCGATAATAATCACTTATACAATGCAAAACAGCAAGAACACAAAAAGCGATTAACAATAGCAATCATAAAAGAAAAAGTTACATCGCTACCATCCGGCCGGTTCCAACCGCCCTTACCCAAAGGTCCCAAGGCAGCAAGGGTCACATTGTTAGCCTTTATTGGAAAATGTAATCTGCTACATTCTAGCATAAACTTGCCTGCGCCCCTTTTACCCAACAGCGGCAAAGTAAAGTCGCTTGAAGTTTTCAATAAATTATGCCAATTTCAATGAACGACTTACCCTTTGCCGCGCATACGAAAACAGCTCAATGTTTGCGCGCCCTTTTTGCGCTAACCTTCCACCTGCGCCTGCTTTGTCTAGCTGTTTCTTTTTTTTTTTTTACTTTCGCTGCCTCTTAATTCTCTACTCTTGTCTGCATTGTAACCCTGCGTGGGGGTAAAGCGCCCGAATAAAACCATCCGCGTAATTGAAGGCACAGAAGATGAAGAACAAGGACGAACGAAACACACACACACAACACAAGTTCGCACAACTTATCCCCGCTCCACGTGCGATATACGAAAGCGTAGCTGCCAAGAGGCAGCCGAGAAGCAACAGAGAGACAGAGAGAGAAAGAGAGAAAGTGAAAGAGAGAGAGAGAGAGAGAAGTCATCCTTCACGAAAGCACGCGGTACCAAATTAGGGCAAGCCCTTCGGGATGGCGCCGCTCCATCATTCATGCCCGGGCACAAGGAACGCTTGATTGGTGTGCAGCTTTGCCATGGCCGCGCGAACAGGATACCAGGACCAGCCACGGCTCGAATTTATTTATTTTATTCTATTCCCGCCGCCGTACGCCGAATTTCGCTATAAAGAGCTTTTGTGCGGCAATTGAATAGCTGTGCGGCTGCCGGTCTGATGAGGTCCTTTCGCTAGCGAAGGTGGAGCGGCCTTTCAAGCGCTCCCTTGGGGGGTGTGGGGGAGGGGAAGGGGGTATGGGGGGTACTGGTTCATTTTCATTCGCTTCGCTTGTGTGGATGGTACGATGCAACCAGTAAGATGAGTAAATCAAACCATATCCAAAAATGGAACCACCACTTTTGATAGGAACTACGCGAGAGAGAACGGCGAATCGTTTGCAAAATTATCATTTGTTTTGTCCGTGGGTTCTTATCTATTTTGGCTAGCACACAGCTGATTTCTCTGTTTCGTAAAAGGAAATAAAACAAAACAAAAAAAGAATCAAGCAAAGTTAAGCGATCGATGCCAATGCATGTTCGTTCCCTTGCAGCCAACATTGCTGCGCTGCTTAGGCGGAAAAGCAGCACCATCATAATCGCAAACACGCAACGCCGGTTGTTTATCACAGTGTGAAACAGTACCGCACACAATGCTGCAATGCTTGGTTTATGCCTCCTTGTACGGTAACACATTCGCTTCGCATGCTGTAACCATATAAATACATGCAGCAATGCTGCGAGGGAAATCATACGCTCACTGCTACAACATATTTTGCCAACAGGCAAGCCGGCTGCTGCCCACCCTAGTCGGCTTGAGTACGCTGAATAAATAAACAGCCCAGCCCAGCAACACATTACGCTTGCTTCCTGGTCACGGCACCAAGCCGCACCAACTACGTCACCGTATCCACATTTCATCAAATATGCATATCATTTCCAGCGGGGCGCACACAAAACTTATCACGCATGCTGCCATGCCAGGCCGGGGCATACAATGGTGGGCGCAAAACAGTCTCGTCTCAAACAAGAACGCCACAGTGAATTTGTTTGTATGTGTGAGCAGAAGAACGCATCAAAAAGGTAACGCAAAATGAAGCCATCACGGAATGCGAAAAACGTTCCCTATCTATCTCTTTTTCTCTCTCTTTCTTTCTCTCTCTCTCTCTGTTTCTCTCTTTCTTTCTCTCTCTCTCTCTCTCACTATCTCTTTGTTTCTCTCTCTCCCTTTTTCTCTTGCTCTAATACGCTACGCAAACGTTTGGGACGGACGCACTTAAGACGTTGTAAATTTTAATAAAACCCATTTGTCTAGCAAAACACGCACCCCACGGGTACGGTTTTCACCCCCAGTTACCGTTGCTGGCCAAGGGAAAGGTTGGGCGCAAAATTCACCACTTCACGAGCAATTTTTGGCGCGGGTTACCCGAAACGAATAAGCACGGTTCTTCGGTTTTTTGGTATGTTTCGCACTTTACTGCACCTTTGCTTCCTGGCGCTGCAAACCAGGAAACAAGCGTTTCGGCAAAGAGATAGCGCAAGGTTGCGCAGCAAAAAATGCCTTCATCGCCCGTAGAGGGACGTAGAAGATGTTAGTTTTTTTTTGTTTACCTATATTTCTTTCCTTTATGAATGACACTGCAGCAAAAATAGCTGCCTCTATCCATTCCTGACCCCATGATACGCCGGTGGGAGCGATATGTTATCGTCTGACCCGCTTTACATTCTACATTGCCAAAGATTTTATGTGTGTCTTTTTTGTTTTGGACACAAAATTTCAGCAGTGTAGTATAATCTGTTTTACAAATTGCTTTTTATTCGGTATTTGTGTCCTTTGAGTTTTTTGTTTTGTTTTTTTGGCAATCCAAAATAAATTGTAAAAAGCTAAGGAACTTCCAACTTAAATCAATAGCCGCCATCTGATTCACTGGAAAATCGAAATGAAAAACCAGTTTATTTAAAGCTCAACCGACAGGAACGGAAGGAATCGAGTGCATCACGCTTCGGGAGCAACGATTAAACGGATGCAGTTGAATGTCGAACGTTCTTTTCTTTAAACGGAAACACACCCACACGCGGTCGTGCTAAAGATCAATCGAAGCTCATTAATGGAAACATTCCTATCCAAGCTGACAGACGCTGGTAGGATAGAAAGAGAGAGAGAGATATATATATATAGAAAAAAGAAACAATGAATGATGTTTTGTCTTCTTCTTTTCTACCAAACGATAAAGATAAAAGGTTAGTGCGCTCCCGCACCACATCCAATCCCATTGAAATGACCCATCGGGTTTGGTCTACGGGAATAGCCGAGGCGCAATTTGATTTGCTTGGGTACTGCCCAGAACCGGTTAATGCAACAAAGACACGGCGGTTGGTTGGTTTAATTTTCCCGTCCTGTTGTTTTGTTTGCTTTGTTCCTTCCCATGCGCTAGCCCCGGCCACAAAACCATTAATTAATGTAATTGATGATAATCCGAAACCGAAATCCAGTGGAACTCTGGATCTAAACTTACGCCTTAGCCGCAAAGCTCGACTCGTTTCACGTCAGTGTAGCGCCTTTTTCTACCTGGTGCCGCTGGATTCATCTTCTCCAAACCCTTTAACCTCCTTCATCGCGATTCCTCTATTTCCGACGAGGAAGACCATAACACCATCCGTGATCACCATCAGCTAATCAGGCCAGAATTCACTCGCAAAGCTTCACCTCTTTCGCTTGCTCGCTTTTTTTCTTTGCTCGAACGTGCATGGAACAAAGCCACTCATCACGACGAATGGGATGTGATGGATGCGAGAATATGGGGAGGGGGGGGAAGAAAAGAAAACGGAATCTCTTGACGGTGCTGCCAATCCATCAAACTGCCCAGGCTGCTGTGTGCTTTTCCAGCTGGCGATCAGAAAGCCTGTCACCGAATGGCCTGTCACCGTTTCGCTGGCAGAAACTTGCGAACAATCAATCAACGGATGCGACCTACACCGCTACATTAGTGTGCGAAGTGATCCGAAGATGGTTGACGTTAGGGAGGAGGAGAAGAAAAAAAAAAGAAGCAGCTGGTGTAATGGAGTAATGTAGCAACATTTTGGAGCGTTTTAACTATAAATTCACCATTTGCATCCAGAAAGAGAGTGGCGAAAAAACATACAAAGATCATAATGAATAGGAGCGAACTATAACCCATTACTTACATGAAATTGGATATTGCGCCTAAAAGTATGCAACGCGTACTGCTATCACGGTTGCAACTATCAACTACTATTAAGGTTTAATATTCTTTTATCACTTTTATCCAACAAGAACGGCGCACCAGTTCAACGTTAGTGCAATTCCCATCATAAAGCAGGCTAAGGAACTGTTCTCAAATGACTGTGGTCATACGGAAGGAAAATATTCAAACAACGAACCCATAGAACGAAGGAATGCACGGTAATGAATTAAATGGTGAACACAATCGAACACAAAAAAAAAACAACAACAAAAATACTTGAATCATCCCCTTCTATGCAATGGCCATTGCGATCGAACAGTGCAATCCTTCGTATCTGGTATCTTTTCCTTTTGCAAAGCATGAAAAAAAACGGAGACAAAACGAATAACATCAGCAGCTTTTATCCTAGCAGCATCAACAACAGCCACTAATGAAAAACCCCTAGCAGTGTTCTACCATCTTCTCTGTGTTTGTGTTTGTGTGTGTGTCCTTTTAGGAGGCAACTTTCACACACCTGATTCGAAACCTGCTCGATTCGATGGATAATCGCATGTTCGAAAAGGCATGCGCTTCATTGCACCTCCCACCCACACACACACCAGCCTTTAGTTACTGGCGGCAAAGATGGAATGGAATGGAAATTATCCCATCGAGTGGAGAAATTTATAATACGAATGAAACGGAAAGCGATCCACTACAGCGTATACACCCCTTTCCCCCACACCCCCCACCACACCCCCTGGTGTATGCAAAAGGTGTTTAGGGCAGGTGCTCGCTTGGTGGTGGTGATGAAAGCGAGATCGGGGGGGGGGGCGGTTTCGCTACGGTTGAAGGAACAAACTTCATCGCCGTATATTTGCGAGCGGACTTCAAACGAAACGAAACACCGAAAAGAACAAACGGAATGAATAAAAAGGAACGTGATGCGATCGAGTGCCACCGGGAAGTGGCAGGCTCGAGGCGCCGTAGTGTAGCCGCCGTCTCGCTCGCTCACAGCTGTTCCTGTTCCTGTTGTTTGCAAACGCTATCAAGAAGGAACTGCGTAGGTGGTAGGGTAGGTGCGTGTGAAAATAAAGTAAAAAAAATACAAAGCATACAAAGAAGAGCGAAGGAATGAGCAGTGCGCTGGCTTACCGGGGTTTTTTTCCGATCATGCTGGCGGTAAAGTGCTGTTTGTAACGCTCTAGCTGGTGGTGATTGCACTGCGCAGAAGATACGCAAAGCGGGCGGCTGGACACGGGAGAAGATGGCACTGGCGTGCGGGGCGAGGGCGGACAGGAAGAAAGCACGACCCAGCGCCGGACAAATGGGAATGGATAAATAAATTATGTTTTCATTTTCCTCGTTTGACAAATGGCACTGCGAAAAGGCGAGGCGGTGCGTCGAGAGAAAGTCGAGGAGAGACGCGAAAACAAAGCATCAAGCAGGTTGATGCAAAAGAGAAGAAGAAGGGGTAGCGGAGGGGGGGAGGGGGATGGGACGGAGGTTTGGTTTGCCAGAGGTACCAGTTACATTCTGATAACGGTGCCACCATTTACCTGCCCTACCCAGGCCTGCCAAGTGTGGACGGTTCAGCAATCCAGCAACACGGAATCCTGGTCACGGCACCAGCGAATAAATATCGCTCCAGGTGTGCAGCAGTACATTTGATTGTTTAAAGAAAAATTCTTCATACTTTTTCTGCTCCGCTTTTTTGCTCTTTGTTTTGTTTCCTCCACATATCTTCCGCACCCGCCCCCACCCCCCCTCCCCACTCGCTCCCTTCCCCGCCGTGTCTTCCTGCCAAGTTCTCGTCATCGAGTTCAAGGGAGATTGGTTTTTCTTTCCTTTTGTTTGACTCAATCATCTATCCACGGGATACCCTTGTATGTGGGGCACACCGGGCACCCGTAGCTATTGTATGCTCATGCATGCACCCGCTCATTTTACAATGCTCCGCCTCTGGAGTGTTATATTGAAATATTTCAGCACATTCGCTTTTCTGTTCGGGTTCTGTCAGGGTATACTCGATGGCATTCCGGATGCGTTTCAGCGAGGCTAACCTTTCCCGGTGGGGCATGAAAGAATCCACCCTCAAGGGGGCATAATCTCGTGCTGCTCGCCCGATGGTCACATTCTTCCAGCGCCGAAAGAAAAGAAAACAAAACCAAACAGAAGAAACTGAACGGCTGCATCGATACGCTCCACCACGCCGGGTGAAGCACTTTTGCGAAACAGTTTGAAGCACACGTTCGCCGCACGAAAGTCCATGCCCGTATTTCAGCTCCAGCATGTAGCTTTCCTTTATCCCGAGATTATCCACTCAAAAGTTTGCTGCAAATAAATTAGTCAAAATGCACACAGCATCCGCCCAGTCGCCACCGCTGCGCTCCATCCCGCTTGGGCTTCATCACGCCAGTGCCGGTGCGTCCGGCGAATTGAAATGTACGCCCGGAATGCGCACACGAGCACGAGCTGTATGTGCAAACCTTGCCGCATCCTTTTGCGCGTGCCGGCTGCACAATACCAAAACCAATCCGTTTTTCCCCGGCAACATTCCGATCCGGGCGCACGCCCGTGTGTGTGTGTTTCTGTTGCGGTTTGCTTCAATAAATTGTACCCGGCGACATTTATCAACCCAATGCAGGTTTCGCTACGGCAGCGAAAGCCATTTCCCCATCCTCTTTCCCAGACAGTTTCGCTCACGGGACGGAGAGTTTTGTTTTGCATTACGAGTGCGAAGCACTATCTGCATAGCTGGGGCGAAAGCGTAACAGAAGAAATGCTTGCCGATTGGTTGCAGCATACGGGCAGCATAAAGGAATCCGCTTTTCTTTGAACCGCAGAGAAAGAAAGAGCAACAACCAAACAAAAGCAAAAACGATACATTTGATTCTTGAGCAAGCTTGCTTTAATTTGTTGTTTGTGTGAACTTTAAGCGGTACATACAGCTAGATTTGCTGTTTCATTTTGTAATTCATTCCCTAGCTGTGCGTTTCATGCTTGGAACGATTTATCGCATTCGTTGTAACGAGCTCGTTTCCTTGCCGTGCGCCGCAAGTACGCTGCGCGAGAAATGATTTTCTTCGAATTTAAGGAAAATGCGTGCGGGACGTACACGCACGCGTACACATACACACCCTTCTGCGAGTTTCCCACCAGGTTCGTTTTTTAACCGTATGGGTTTAAAAAAAAATTAAATACAAAATAGGAAAATAAATTATAAAAAACACCCACAAACGCTTACGCCACCCATAACTCTTTTGTCGGTTGCGCTGTGATTTCTCACCACCATTCCGCCATTCTACCTCGTGGGAAAATGAGTGGTTTTTCACGCGACCGGTAGATCGCGCAAGGGGTGCAAAATTTATTATCGCACCTCCACCCCCACCCCTGGGGTACAGGGTGACATGCATACGGTTGGAAAAAGCTAGTGGAAATCCCGAATCTCATTACGCGATGCGAGCGGGAAATATGTAGCCCCCTCCCTTTCCACAACTCACCCCAAGCATCTGCTCATCCGCACGTTACTTTATTATTATTATGGGGGTTGGTATTTCGTTTCTTTTTCTAACTTATTGCGTTACTCCGCCGGCTTGAGAAAATGGAGACATTTTCTTATTGCTTAAATCACGCTTAAAGGGGCGCTGTTTTTTTTGCTGCAGATTCTTGATGAACAACACACCGTTTTCAAGAGTACGTTGCAAGAGTACGATTCTCCCTCTCTTTCTTTCTTTTTGTAGTCTCTTTCTTCTTCATTGTACCTTCCTGCTGGTGTTGCTGAGCCCACCCTTATTTCATTTCGTGCAAGCTCAACTTAATTTGTATTGTGTCAGTTTCTCTTTTCCTTTCATCTGCTTCTTCTTCTTCTAGCCTCGCCTGCGCTTTCTTTGCACGCCCTACACAAGTACCGCAGCGCTGGAGGCAATTATAAGAAAGTGAAGATGAAAATTGTGTCACTAGGTTTCGTGCACGGTGTGTCTGGTCTGTTTCAAGTGGATATTCACAACGAACTTTTTACCCGCCTCATTCGCTTTAACTTTACCATTTTCAGTTTGGTTTTTTCTTTATGTTTCCGTTTTTTTCTCTCTCGCTTAATGAAAGCTTTTCATTTTCGAGATGAGTGTGCGACAAGGAACCGCTGGTGACAGGCAAGCCTGCCGCCCATGGCGACCGGTTGCGTAATCGCGCGGGGCTGGCAAATGTTTAATATCGGCTGGACGGAGTAGCTATTTTGCTTGCGCCTTCCCGCACATCCCCTAGCGAGAGACAGCGCACGGAAATGCTATAACAAATGAAGATTTAATCCAGATTTAATGAAACGTGTGCGACTGTGTGGAGATAGTCAGCACACAGCGTACAGCAACCGTTACACATCAGCCCTTTTCCAAAGGCCGATCCAAACAACGACAAATGGCGCCAATTTCTGGCGTGCAAGCTTTGAACGAGATGCCAAACAAAAAACACAAGTATTAATAAACACCAGCCAGCTGAAGGCTAAAAATAATCTTGACAATCACATTTCATTACTTAAGCAGCGTTCGGCTGGAGAGCTAAACGAACAAGCTTACCGCTGTGTGAATGATTCATGAACATTGCGCCGAAATAAATAAAAGGTACACGGATTTAAGCAGTATTTAATGCAATGGGGGGAAAAAAGACCCAAGCACAGTAAATGAACAACCGGGAATAATCTTGCTTAAAAAGTAAAGCGCATAAATAACCACTTACCGTAATGGTAACTGTGGTATGTGTAGCATTAAGTATTTCTTTGCTTTTATTACGTGAAAAAGTGTATCGTTTTTACCCCGTTTTTCGCTATCAACCGGAGCGCTTTACGTATCGGAAGCAGTGTTAAAGTGCTGTGATGAAGTTTCTTTATGTTGAAC
This sequence comes from Anopheles rivulorum, assembly GCA_018908115.1. NCBI lineage: Eukaryota > Metazoa > Arthropoda > Insecta > Diptera > Culicidae > Anopheles > Anopheles rivulorum. Next base: position 5,877,987 of record CM032179.1, read on the forward strand.
AAGATTCATCAACTTTAAGATTTTTTTTCATTCTTCAAAAAAAATCGTTTGATGCAGTTTAATTTAAACACAGTTTAATATAAACAGTTAAATTTAAATAAATTAATTTAACGTAAATAATGTAACCAATTCAACAATTAATACTGTTCAATGCATTGACACCTTTAGAGAGAGTGGAAAAGTTGGCTTTACAAAACAATACGTAGTTTTCTGCACAACTTAACGTTTATAAAATAATGTAAATTTTGAAACCTTGACCATTAACCACCTTATGTATCTATACCTTGATACCTGTCAAAGTGACAGCCACAAAATGTCGTTAAACCAAATGGAGACTAAAACATTCATTACCTTTTCAAACTCGTGAGCGTGAACAAGTCTTCAGTGCATTCTTCAGTTATGTTCAGCAATCGGTTAAACGATCAAGTAAAATTAAATACTAAACAAAATTAAATCATTGCACGAAAAAAAAATCAATGAACCAAAATCTATAAAACATGATGAAGTAAGCTAATAAGTATGCTAAATTGTTTTCCTTCCGCGCTGTTTGCTTAGGTCAAAACGGAAAGCTGTCTCCTGTCACCTTCCAGCTGTCAAGCAAACGTGTTAGCAGCATCAACACCACCGATCCCGGCCGTGACAGGGTGGCAGATTGGCTGGCGGATCTATCCGCTTCCGCTAGCTTATATTTCATTCCATCAAGCGGCATTCCGTAAACCATTCGCACAGCCCCTTTAAGTTGTACCGTTTTCAAAACGCTCTCCAAACATCAGCAAGTCCGCTGAGGTTGTCAACGGGTACGGCATGGGATATTAGCAAACCGAGAGCAACAGCGTTGCCGTACCCATCCTTTCCACAATTTCCTCGTAGCAGCAAAAAAAATCCCCCTACTTTCCAGGCCTGGTTCCAGTTTAGTGCCCAATAGTGTGTCACATGCTTGTCACTTGGGTTTAGTTTTCTCGGCACTCTCACCGTATCGCATCGCCCGCATCTCCGTTTGGCATTCTAGAGAAGCATACACACACACACACATGCGCCGAACCTGAGCAGTAATTTAATTCACCAAACAACACCCCAAAACACCCCGGGGAGACAAACATCGCCCATCCCTGCCGTTCGTACGCTTTCCGATCGTGGCTTCCGGATCCAATCAGGCACGGAAAAAAAACAAAAGGCCCAATTGCTCACTCAAAAAAATGGTAAAAGCGAACACAAAACGAAACTACAAAACAAAAGTATAATAAAACCGACAGCACAACAACAACAACACAAACACACACACACAGACTCACACAGGCCAAACAATGCATTGCTTCGCAGCCGAAAACCCGGGTGACCCTTAAAAACAGGCGACCTTTTAAGAATTCGTGCAGCAAAACAAAAAAACACTCACACACACACAGAAAACACCAAAACCGTCCACACAATGACACGAAAGTCATCGACGTGTCCGAAAAATGGTCGCCGGGGTCGATGGCGACAATGGGAAATGGAAACCAAGTATTCTTTTACATCGGTTCCGACACCGTAATCCCGCCAGCAGATCTCTTACGGCGACATCCTCCCCTCCCATCCCCTCTCCCTCCTCCCCCTCCCCCCTCACCCCACTCAACATCTTCCCACCTTTTTTTTTTCAAGGACTATCAAGCCCCATTCAGGCCGTCCTCCCGTACACTACTCCTCCCTTCTCTCCCCATAGAGGGTTGAAAGCAGCACCAGCAATCTAGCACAGCAGCACTACGCAAGAATACGCAACAAAAATTGCGATGGTAAAAGAACGAAAAGTTGATTCAAATAACTGCCACCCTTAACTGTTTCGGGACTAACACCCACCCCGGAAAGGGGTGGCTAACACTCGTTTTCGCTCGTGCTGTGGACAGAAGAAAGCCGGTCCGGTTCGATATTCACGCCATCTTATACCGCCCGGTGGAGTAACAAAAAAAATGGGGAAGACCTCCGAGGGAAAATGGAATGTAAGAACACACCCCAAAATGGCGATTTTTGTTTTTGGTTTTTGTAGTTTCGTTTGAGGTGCTAGATGGTCCCATTTTTTTTTGTTCCCCCTCGCCCCGTTGCTCAATCGCAGTGTTCGTCACCGGCCAGCCCGATCCGATCAACCGTCGCGCTATGTATGTTTGTGTTTGCCATTTTGTACACTTCATTTCATTTCGTACGCCAACATTCCGGCCTTCCGGTTTTCGGTGCTACGTGCTTTGCTTTGTAAATGCCTCATTGATGCTGGTCCGAGCACTGTGTGCCTGCAGCGGTGCGTCGGGCGATATACTTTCGCTTTTTGTTTTCCTTTGCACTTCCTTCTAATTTACAAAACGCCCAAATGTCGTCCGGTTCGCATCGGTGTTAGTATATTTGATTTTATTTTTATTTCGCTCGCAGTTAAAAACGGTGCGAACAAAATAGCAAACAAACCGGGATCGGTCCGGGCCCGGATATTGTTTTCATCCTGCGTTCGATTTTCAATTTTCTAGCTAGTCGTTTGTTGTGCTATTTTTGCGTTAATGTTTTGCAAAACTCGGGTTCCGCTCCGAAACAATGTTCAACCGGTCTAAATGATCCTGTACCGCAGTGATTGTAAATGGGTGTGAACGCATTTTTACAATAAATAAATTATTTGGTCGTTTATCACGTACTATGGAACAGATTCTTGATACAAGCTTGCATTTTCGCTTGTCCGTATGAAAATCATTTGCAGCATATCTATCAACACTTGCTTAAAAAGTTCATTTTGCGCCTAAATGTATGCAATTCGCTTCGCACAGCGCGCCGTTTTTCGTTTTCCGATTAACACTTTATACTTATAAAATTGGTGTTATCTATTCGGAATGAATCCCAATAATTGCTTTCCGAACCAATCAACAGCGAACACTTGAAAGGGAGATTCAAACCTTAGCTATCCCAGCGTTATTTTCGCTAGAGCAATCGTGCATTCGCCTTCGTTGCACCCTTTTTCCGGGTTGCGATAAAGCAGCAACCATTGTGTGGGACAGCATCGGAATAAGAAATTCTCTAGCCGGAGTGCAAATGGCTTCCCAGCGTGCCTGATTCGCCGCTTGTCAAAACATCAAATCTTGCCGATTCGGTTCGTGATCGGTTCGCTGCTAAATTGCTAACAAAATCCCTAAAGCACCCGACGCCGCCGGCGAAAACGCTGCGTTCGTGCCATTTTCCTTTACGACCGATTATCGGATCGGTTCGCCATCTTATCACTAATGACGGTGCCGGGCTTCCGGTGAAAATGGGTTAGGTCGCCCAGCGCTGCAGTAACGGTGCTACTCAATTACACGCGGGATGCCACGTAACGGAAGCCTTTGTTTGCGTTTGCGAATCCACTTCAGCGGAATCCATCAGTGGGTAAATTTGGTAAAAATGAAAACACCGGCCCCTTTCTGCTTTTTACAGAATACCCC
>CM032179.1:5960265-6012306 GCA_018908115.1 Anopheles rivulorum
TGCCCGCATGTCCCGTACAGCATCCCAGCAACTACCTTCCCAAAACTGCATATGCACGTCACTGCGAGGGACGACACTACGCCACTTCGGCAATCGCGTGCGGCAAACGACCGGTAAAGACACACACGCACACACACACGCACACGCAGGGAAAGATCCGTCTCGAGCTGTACCGGACGGAAGCTTACGGGAAACTAACGCTAGCGATCTTCGTCAACAAGCTCGCAACCGTCGCATGCATCGAGAACGCGTGTCCCGCACGTTCACGACACGGCACGAGACATCGGCACATCGACGGTCGGCCGTTCGGCTCTTTCTCATCGCGGTGAGACGTGAGATTTGGCTGTGCGTCGCTGCGTGGGATCGCTGAACCGCTCCGTGCATCGTGAGAGCGCACCACCGAGGTGCACACCAAACAGTGGAGAAAACATTTCTCATTTCCAAACGACTTCTGCCCAAACATCCGGTGGATGGATCGGGATGTTTCTTGCGAGCTCAAAATGCAAAACGTTCCGACAGCAAAAGAGAACGAAACAAAAAAAAGTACACTCTTGCGAACAAGATTAATAAGTCTTCGGAAAACTCATACGATCCTTACATTCTAATCTTTAGCATTGCAAAAATAAACTACAAATTCTGGGGTTTGGCTTACTCGTATAGAATGCTCCTAGTAAATTGACTCAATATCAGTCCAAAACTACCAACATCGAAATTCTTTCCCCAACTACCGGGGATTTATGCAGTCGAAAAGATCCTGCTCCAGGTTCTAACCTATACTTCTACCTCGTCTTCCACAGCTCGTTGGAATCTATGAACTCCAAGTCATACATCAAGATCCTTCGTGGAGGTGTCTCCACACAAAGAATAATCCTACAGGATCTTACTAGACGTGCTGCGTTATATCAGAAGTTATAAGAGCATACAATCAGCCCCAAACATAGAACACGTTCAGGACGTTTTGAAGATGCTTGAACACTTCTTCATTTATGGGACTACATCCTCAGGAAGTCTAGATCAGTCAGTTCTGTGCTTTTCTTAACTTATATCTGCTCGTCTCGGGATCATATCAGTAAGTTTTATAAGTAATCACCGGTCATTTGCACCGGTGTCGATATACAGGGAAAAGAGGGTACAACTTCAAAGGAATTGGAGAACGAGCAAGTCTTCGACTCTAAATGTCTAAATGTTATATTGCTAACAAAAAACTCGAAAACTTTAATTACATAAGGAGCAATGTTCAAATTCCTCAATGTAACTCACAGACACATTATCACTAAAGACAGCTAATTAATTTCCAGTTGTTTTATTCCGTTTGCTATCTTAAGATATTCTGAAATAAGCAGTTACTTGAATGGAAATAAGTGAGCTTAATGTGAAAATTATCACTCAATAAATAGGATCCCACATGCTAGGATATTGAAAAATATATTAAGTTCTCTGTTCAAAATTCAATTTCTACGTGACTTTCCACCTTCTTAGCGTACAGCATCCCAAACAAAGACATTCGCAATCAAATTTCCGGGCATTACATTTCATCAGTTCGTTCCATGCCTTCAGCACGAAAAACGTGTCCCATCGTCGAAAATTGCATCGCAGCCCGTGCGTGCACGCGTGCACGGTTGGGTTGCTGTTGGCGTGCCGATGTTTCGCTCGTTGCACTTTCCTCTACGTGAAAAACGCACACATGCCGTCACCGCATGCTGTATGTTGCTTTTTTGTTATCTGCTTCTTCCATTCTCTGGCGAAAGACACTGCAAGGTGAGCAAAACGGTAACACAGCCGTTCCACGGTAGTGAGCCACGGTTTGCGTGAGATGTGAGAGAAAAACCCACCAAATAAAATGAACCACCCAGACGGCAAGATTCTCCGGTGAGTCGGTGAGTAAGCGGTGGTCGACTAGTCGGTGCCGAACCGTTTGCCGAGCGTAACACGAACGGGGCACGAGCGCTGGCCGTTACGGCCAAATCGGTTCCCCGTCGGTTGCACGGTTCGGTATGCGAGCGCGTTCGGCGTTTGCGAGACCAGAACATGCACCAGGCGGATTCTGCCGGAAGCAGTAGTACAGCCGGGGTTCGCACACAAAAAAAAAACCGATGGGAAATCGTGTGGCATGTTTTGATTTTACTCCCTGCTGCTTTGCATCCGTAACCGTTTCGGCGGAAAGTTTTACTGTTGCTGTTGTTGAGAGGCACTTCGCTCTCGTTCTTGCTCACACTCTGCATCCCCCTCACTTTACCCCCCCCCCCCTCCCCTCCTCTCCCCCTTAGGGTTGGGAAAACCCGTGATCGTACGGTGAAGTTTGGCCCTATTCGGTGGAAACATCGGGTGAAAAACACGACAAACAAGGAGAACGGCATAAACAGATCACGCTTATCGTTCAATGTGTGTAGCGTTAAAAATTATGCTGCCACACCACAGCGCGCGCTTGCCTGATTGCACCGTTCGCAGCGGGCTGGCACTACCGCTGAGTGATGCGCGTAACCGTCAAGCTGCACCGGAGCAGAAAAAGGAGAAGAAGAAAAAAACAACCCTCCCTGGAACGGGAGGGCACTTCATGATAGGCAAATAATGGTTTTCAGATCATTTTCTTGCACTCGGTTTCGGTGCTGGTTTGCATCGATTCTCACCCGCAGCCGCAGGTCGGCACTATCACCAATCACACCCAGGATACCGGAAGTACGCAAGTGAAATGTGCAGCATCCCAGACCAGCAAAACGAGCGTGCACATACGCAAGAAACTAAACCAAACATTCCGGTACGCCCTTGGAACGGTTGGGAAAATAGGGGAGAGTAGAAGTGGAACACACAAGGAAGAAGAAAACGGGCCATGGAGAAAGAAGCTCGCTAGAAAAGCGGAAACAAAAGCAGAAATGAAAACATCGGGAAAACACGTGTTCCCGGGTGCTTTTCTTTACTCGTTTTTTTTTTGGTTTTTCATTCTGTGCTGCTTCTAGTGGCCCAACCCTCCTTCGCAAGCTATTTTGTGTCGTTTTCGTCGAGTTTTCTTCGCTCCGACGCTCGTTCGCGCGCATTCACCATTGTCACTTCAAACACTTTTCCTGTCATCGAAATCGTTAGGAAGTGGCAGCAGCAGCAGCAGCAGAGGAGGACGAAGAAAAAAACGCATAATGCATTATCGCATTAAACGCACATCATGCTGCTGCTCGAACACGCTTTTTCTTTTTCATTTATGTGTGTGCGTGTTTTTTTTTTCTTTTTTTTTCCAATTCTCTCCCTCTCTCTCTTCCTCTCTCTTTTTCTGTTTGAAATGCTGGTGCGATGTACCATCGCATTTCGTCTGCCCTTTTCCTGTTCGCGCATATATATATGTATATATAAATATGCCCGCATGTAAGAGCGCCCAAAGGTATGCAGCGCGCACAGCATCATGGCGCGACCGTAACGTATCGTGCGTTATGCATCACGCGGTTGTGGCAGATCGATCGTGTTTGCGATTAAACCACTTGACAAAGGAGCTTGTTTTTTCAAACGCACCGGTACTACACGGTGCCACACAAAGCGAACAAAGAAACGGAAGGCATTCCGTGTTTGTGCCTAAATTCCATCGACTTTAGCGCCGGTTTTTCTCCATTCGTGAGCACGGGATTGAGATCGATTGCACCGGTGGCGCCCGTGCCGGTGTGTAGATCTCGAACTTTTGCGGAAATTGGCCCCGAACTACCCCAAAGCCGAAAGTGCAAACAACTATTACTCACACGAATAAATCGTTTGCTTTGCGATTCCCAGACACAAGAAACATTCGTGTTGTGTAAACGAAGAACAAACAAAAAAAAACACCTCCCCCCCTGTCAAGCTTGAGCGTATCAGCTGCACGATACGGCCTGCAGCAAATCTGTTTGCTTAACGGAATGGCAAAGGTTCAATCAAACCGTACAGAGCCTTCGGGAAAAGCGATTCCATATTAACACATGCTCGAACCGCACCGCCCGATATACTTCAATTTACCTCCCTTTTTTTTTCTTTGGTCTTCCAAGCAAGAAGGTTACTAGAGCCGAACACAGGGCAGAGGCCACCGGTGAAGGAATGGGAGGCAAGCAGGGGCAAGTTTAGCATCCGGCAAGTGTCTCCTTAATTAATTACACCCGATTACCGAGGATTATCGGACTCATTTGCTCACGGTGACTGTGACGGCGCAGGCGGGGCAACACGGAAGAACAAGGAGGGGAGTGGTGGGGTTGAGAGGGTGGATGAGAATATTACCACACACGCAGCACGCACCACACCGTGTACCGTAAGGCAATAAAGGCTCGAAGGCATTTATTTATCCACCCCCTCCCCCCCTCCCGGTGCGCCCGGGTTCATCCCCACCTGGTGTCATCCGCTGCGCGTTTATCAACATAAATCGCCCCTAGCAGAAACCGGTGTGATGTGGCCTCTACATGACAGTTTCGTTACTCTTACCAATACTCCACCGCCCAACCCACCCACTCGAACTCACCCGGTTCGGCATCGCTAATCAATTTACAGCCATCGACATTATCCGTTCACGTACCCGGGATGACTTTCGTCCGAAGAAGTTGTCACACTGTCGGCGGTCGAGGCGCGACTATGATGGGTGGTGGGCCACCAACCCTGCTGCCCAATTGTTCGCCTTCACCTCGCATATCATTATCGTCACCGTCACCTGGCTGGTCGCTGGTGCTACGACAAGTTTTTTTTTTTTTACAAAAAATGCATCCCACAATTGACGATAATAAACCAATTAATTATATCATTTATCATTCACCTGCGCGCTAACGGGCACCGGGAGGGTTCGTCGCTCGTCGGACAGTGTGAGTGTCCAGCGGCGTCGCCAGGGAAGGTGACGGGCACTTTGATGGTGCTTATCGATCAAGGATAGCTCAACCCACAGTACCAGTTGCCACCAGGACATGGACGGAAATTGTATTATCAATGCCCGCACGATCTCAACGAACCGGCAGTTGTTGGAGGGGGAGGGGGTGGGGGGTATGCCGAAACACACCCCACGCAAAAACAGTGCGTGAGTGTGCATGTTGTCTGCCGTCCACTCGGGCGCATTATTGCCCTGCAAATGGACGCGTATGAATGTCCATTAAGGAGGGATTATTTATCACTCGCTTCGCCGAACCGGCGGATGTCGATCGGCAAACCGGTAGCCGCTTTTTCGAGTGCGCCGTGCGGACGATTAAACTTCAAACCCCCTCCACTCCCTCTCCCCCCTCCTCCTCCTCCTCCTCCTCCTCCCCCTTTGCTGGCATGCTGGCTGGTCGCGCTGCTAAAATGTGGCGTACATTCCTTCTGCTAGCTGCCGAAGCATGCACCAAGCAACATGCGTGAACTGCCAGGCGTGAGACTGCAAACTCTCTCTCTCTCTCTGTCTCTCTTTCTCTCTCCCTCTCTCTCTCTCCATCTCTCTCCCTCACCCTCTCTGTCCCCCCTCGCCCCCCTCCCCCTCCCCCGGGGCTTGCTGGCTATCGGAATGGCAAACAGGACGAAACACCGAGGGTGACCGCATCGTGCAGCTGAGGAATGTGCTAATGGACTCGCCACAAACCGAATCCTCCATCCATCCACCCGCTTCGGGGGCGAGGGCTCCATAAACGGGCGTACATCGGTGCGTTTGCTTTGTGCCACCCATCTTAAAGGTTTAATGTTCGCGCTGCTCCAAGACGGTCGTGGGTGAACCGGCGCGCTATGATCTGCAAACAACTAGCGAACAATTGATCCGTTAATCTTAGGTCCGGGCAGCTCATCATCGTGCACAAACGCCCGTTTCCTTCCCTCCCATGCCTTCTTTTTCTTGCCGAGCGGAACGAAATTCTGCATTAATTGAAGCACGAAGCCAAGCGACAAGCGTCCCGAGCAAGCCACCAAACTGTCACTGTACAAACTTCGCTTCCATCTTACTTTCCCTGCTTACTAATACAGGCACGTTTGTTGATTTTTTTTTTTGTTGTTGCTGTTGCTGTTGTCAAGCTGCTAGTGGATTATTACACCCACCTTAGCATTTGGAGCAGTTTAATTATACCACGGCTTTCGACACCATTTTGCCGGTGCACTTGTAATCCTAAGTACCACTCCGAGGCAGGTTCGCATCGTTGAGCAGTAAACGGCCCTGTCAAGGTGTTGACTCATTTGCCTTTGCTGGAACGTTTATCTACCAGTCGCTTCTTACCATTGCTGCTCATTGAAGCATGCCAAGCCCTTTACACACACACACACACACACAAACACTCCCTTTCCAGTAGTTGTAGCAAGACCACACGTTACTCTTCTTCGTCTGTTTTTTTATTTTTTTTAGTTTTGCTCTCTTCATTGGTAGCTGAGGCAGATGTACTAGCTAAAGTGATCGTAACATTAAAACAAAAGCTAAACAGTAGATGCAGAAAAAAAACCAACAACAACAACCACACTGGAAAACAAAAAAAAACATAACATCGAGTACCGAAAATGGTTGCAAAAAGCAGAAGAAATGGTGCAGAACGGATAAGTTGGAGCGAGAAAAAATACAAGCAATGTGCACACTGTAACAAATGGGGGACATAAATGAAGGCGTCTTTAGGAGGAAAAAAAATAATAAAATATTTCAATATTCAATCATTCGAAACGATCTGCTAAATGAGCAAAAATGCTTTAAAGATTACAGCTTTAAACAAATACATAGCGAAAACAAAACGTACTTTAGCTCCATTTCGATGAAATATTCCGATTTGGGAGTGCATTTCCCGGTAAAAGCAAACGCAATTGATGCTTACTTGTTTTGCTATTCATTTCTCACGATTCTTTGGCGTTGAAAATTCTGCTCACTTTAAATTACCATAATGATAAGCTCCTTTCTTCTTCCTTTCTTGAATTATTCTTTTGATTCTTATAAAATATTTAGAATCTTAATAAATAATTAGGTATATATCAATTATCGAGAAATAAAACTAAGAGCCAACGAACATTTCCAATGTAATGGATGATTAATAGCTTTGAAGTGTGTGTTTTTATCGTTTTGAAATGAATATTTTTGCGGACCAAATAAAAAAATTTCATAATACGACTTGCGCATTGTTAAAAGGCAGGACTAAAGAACTGTTAACGAGCTGCTTTTTTACTACCGAGGTTTCTATAACAAAAAAAAGCTTTAATATAATAATAACATTTCTTAATCAAATCTAATGTGGAATTTTTTACTGAATAAATAATAATTAACAATAAAAAATAAATAATGACATATATTCCAAAAATTAAAAAAAAAATAAAAATGCCATCCTTTGTTGTTACCACAATACCATAGTGCATTGTTTCGATTCGCTTTTAAACTGGCCATGATTAGGTATTCCGCTCATATGCTACGCCTTTACGCTACGCACATTATGCTGCTCCGTGTCCAATACCATCGATACGCTAAGTGGGTGGCAGAGCAGGGAGGGAGCAGGTTAGAGGGAGGGGGGTTGGTATGGAACAATCTACCTACATTGCAGGCGGGCGGGTGGGCGGGCGGGCCGATATCATATCGGTATGTTTGTGTGATTTTTTCACCCTAAGCAAATGAACCGATCGCGCCATTCCACTGCGTTACGAGTCGTTACGAGGGAAGATGAGGAAGGGATGGGAGGAAGTGTCCCTTTTTATTGTGTACCTGTAAGCGGAGGGTGGGACACTACGCTTTGCGAATTTTCAACCGAAAACGAATCTGCTCACGTTCACGCTTCACGCTGGATCGTTCGCCTCGGTCGAGGTAAAAGCAGAGTGAGGTTTGTTATTTCTGTTGTTGTTATTGTTGTTGGTAGTGTTCGAATCAAAGCAAATTAACCTCAATTCAAACCTAATTCTCCGCCGACAAAGGCGACGAACGGCGAACAAAAACAACTTGCTTTACTTCACAACTTACACTCTTACGCTAACCTTAACCTCACCTCTAGCTTTTTGAAGGTTAGCTGGTTAGGTAGTTGGCGCCAAAGCAGTGCTTTCGCTTGCTAGTGGCTAACTCTTTGCCCGAACGGCATCAAAATAGCCCATTTTTAATACCCATCTCCCCCCCCCCTCCCTCCATCTCCTACCCATCCCTTAAAAAAATATGGCAGCTTCAATGCGCGTGCAAGATGGTCGCCCAGTGTGAATTGCTGTCGCAACTTCCAGCGCGCCTACAATGTCCTTTCCACGTACTTGAGCTACCGGTGCGGTACGTCGTCATATATTTCGGTGTGCCGGCTCAAACCACAATTTAGATTTTGGGCCGCGACATTCACGACAGAACACCTCACACAACGCTCGGTGCGTTCGTGGAAAATAGAAAAAAAACCCCCCCGAACCCAAGAACCTTCGCCCTACCTCCAGATAAAGATCTTCGCTTCTCGGCGAGCTAATAGCTTTATAGACGGGAAAACGGAACGCTGGGGGACCAGATCTCGGAAGTTGAACAGGAGAGACTCGTACAACTCGTAGCGCTATCGACCGACGAAAAATAGTCACTTCAGGGCAAGCCGAGTAAGTTCTTGAGTGTGTGTGTGTGTTTTTCGTTTTTTGTTCCTTCTTGTACACTTCAGATCATTGAAGGACTTCTTGCATTTAACAGATTTTTGTGTTTTTTTCTGGCGTTTGTTTTCTTTTTAGCTGAAATCTTTTCCCTCCTCCTGAACCCCCCCCCCCCCCCCCCCCCCCCCCCCCCCCCCCCCCCCCCCCCCCCCCCCCCCCCCCCCCCCCCCCCCTCTCGACCTCTTACAACGGACGGTAGAGGAAATCCTCCTAATCTAGCCGCCCTCTTCCGCCCTTTGACCTTCGCTCGAGTGGCTCGGGCATCAAGTGACCCTGAGCGCTTGGTCTTTTGTTGGGAAGCAAGCACAGAAAAAAAACCTCCCGTCCCACATCCAACAGAGGGTGTTTGGACGTACTGGAAGTGTAAAAGCGGTACAGATTAGTGTAGCAAGAACTTTCCGCACCACATTCATACTGATTTTTTTTCTCGTTTTTTACTTCTTCCATTCGCTCGTCTATTCCGCTCACGATTGTGTCCTTTCTTTACAAGTAGGTAATTTCTTTCCTTCGGAGGGGGGGGGGGGGTGGCGGTGTTGTTTTTTTTTTTTTAAATACAACTGCTACCACCCGGTAGCTATGCTATGGAATAGACTTTGCAAAGCTAATTTCCTTCGGTGCAACTCAAAACGCAAGCGAAGCGTAAGAACAACGTATGGGGATTTGAAAGAGAGTGCTTAGAACGATTTTTGTCTTTCCTTTTCTTCTCTTCAGTCCATCCAATTTCGCTAGGCACGAAAGGCAGTAAGGTATGCACGCTAAACCACAGCAGCTGAACGTGTGCGAAACCGAGACAACATCTAGGCGTAACGCGTTGCTGCTAGTTATATTATAGCCGATTGCATACACCCAGGCGCTCTGCTCTCTTGGTGCAGCATAAGGCGTTTGAGTGCCGTTGCTGTCAGAAGGGTGCGATTGTACCGGTTTGACTCTTCGCTGCAGGCAGGCATTGTGTTGCATTCTGGCACGGCCAAAGGTAAGCTCCGGCGAATGCTTCCAATTTGTGCAGCGAACCGGGCACGCTATTGAAGCCCAATACCCTTTTTGGGACTAATATTCCTAATGTGGTCGGTGCGTACTGTGCCGCCTGTCACGTTGCACGGAATTTTCTGCTGACAGATCGAAGCGAACACCAAGCACACGAGCTGCCAGAACACACTGTTGAATCGCCATTATCCCGGAGCAGACAGCGCTACGAACCGGTGCAGATATGACTCTTCGTTAGTTCTCGCAAGCGGCGTTAAAATAATAATGAAAGTACAAGAAGAAGCGAAGATAACGGAAGCAAAGTGGAGCGGTACGGGATGGCAATTATGAGCCATAAGTTGCTGGAAGTAGTTTCGGAAACGCCCTAATCCTGCAATTTCTTCTCCGGTGCTGGTCGTCGGTGGCCGGTCCCGGTGGGGGCCGGACCGCTGTTCTACCATATTTGCCCTCACCTCACCCTTTTCGCATTACCTCCTGGTGAGGAGGGGTGGTGTACAGCGGGGTAGGGGAAGGTAAGGTGATGGAAGGGGCAGCCCAGTGCGCTGAAGTACATCCCGATGCCCAAACTCACCAGACACACCGAAATTCGGTCTGAACTGGCTGCAGTGCGCTTTTGCAACCTTGGTAGACTAGCACTAGAGTGCCTTCGACTTCGATACGATACGATGAACCAAAAAAAACAAAAAAGCCACCCACCACCCACCACCCGACACCACACCGCCCATCTTGAGCCGGCGGGACACCGAATGTGAGGATATACTGGGATTGCTGGTTTTTTTTTTGGGAACACCACAGGGCAGACAAGACGATCTTCGAGACGGTCAGCAGGCGCGGTACCTCATCTTCATCGGGCGCAATTAGGCGCCACAATTGGTACGCCACCGTCGGCAGGGCGAGCAACTCGGCCAACCCGCTTTGCCATAGTTCGCTTTGCAACAGTTCAGTTTCGTACTGCTCGTCAATTGCCGGACGAGTGTCCGCAAAGTGTCCCACAGATTGTTGGGTTGGGCAACGATTCAATATGGGAAGGGGAGGGGGGGAGGGGGGCAATAGGCGAGTGTCCTGGATTGGGAGGTCAACTGCGAAAGTCTGCCAGTCAAAGCAGAAGCCGAACCAGTGTAACTCATACGGATGTGTGTGTGTGTGTGTTAAATTCGACAAGCAGAGAAACGAACCTACCTTCGGCTATCTCTCGAAGCGGAATGACGCACATCCCATCCCGATCGCTGTCGAACTTTGGTGCCGACCGTTTTCGAGCTACGGCTGGAAACATTTGCACGAAGTTTGCTGAGTAAATGCGGATTTTGGACTGGCATGATCACCTTTCGCCCATCCAGCAAACCCTTACAACGCCGTTGAATAACAACTTTTACTGAGCGCACCGGTTGTGGCATCCAAAAAAAGGGAAAAAACCACCTCCTCCCCAAATTTTGACTGTATCCTTAAACCGCCACTGTATTTTTGATATACTTTACTACACCTTCAGTTCCCCATTGCCGGTACCTCGATACCCAGTGCCCAACCTTACCTGACGCACACATGTACCCTGACCTATCCAAAGGACGCTATGATGTACTGCGCTTCACGTCGATGCTCAGCCACGACCGTGATACCGGATCAAAAACCAACAAAAGCGGCACGGACCGAAGGCATTGGGACACCTGCGACGTGTATATATATGAGGTTATGCTCGTACTAAACAAATACTGCGCATTTCATATCGAAACGATTGCGAGAACACTAGATTCCGGTGATGGATCCATCTGGCATTGGACCGCCGGGGCTTTCCAGGCAATGCTGCCGCCACATCCCCATAAAACCTTCGTTACATTTTCTCCGGCAGTTCCAGCTCCGTGAGTGTGTGTGGCTTTTTTTTCGGTATTTATATCCTTTAGCGAAACCGTCACGTAACCACCGCAGCGTATTGTACATTCAATAAATGGAAATGGCACAAACGGTGGAGATGGAAAACGGAAACGGTCCTTCTACACCGATGGATTGTTGATAGCCGAGGAATCGGAATCAGGAGCGACATGGCAACATGGCTCATGTACCATTCTCCCTGTTGGACCCGTAGACACACACACACACACGCCTTGCACGAGCTGGTCACATCGCAAGCAGCATGGCATGGTAGGTCGTAATCGCGATTTTGCAAAAAGGATTGAAACATTGGTAGACGTTGGGCGAAGCCATACGTCCTGTTCAAAGCTCTATCGCTCGCTCTGTTTCTCTTTCGCAGATACCTGATATGTGGCAACATTAAATTGCTAGGATACGGAGCTTTGCTGACAGAGTATAAAATTGAAAATTGAGAAACGCTATGCGTAGTATCAGGAATGCATCACATACAAATAGAAAATATGCATACATAGGAAGTCACTTAATTGCGAAACTGTTTGTTTTCTCAAGTTGTCGGGAGGAATTACATTAATATACCACTGAGCTCCAGAGAATTCCTTAGATTGGACATTTTTATAAAAAAACAGTTGTATAATTGGAAACAAAATGCAAACCCATTCCTAGTTCCAATAACTTATGATCTTCCATGCAATTCTTCAGAAGTAGTCTGATGATCTAGAACATTTGGCTTTTGAATGAATACACCGAGGGAAGTCGCATCTTCAAAAAAAAACAAGTCTCTGATTAACTAACCAGACCAGATGGTATAAATAAATCTAGTAAGGTACTTTGCTGTGGTACTCCATTTAACTATACCTAAAAGTCGAATCACCCCAAACTGCCATAAGGTTTAATCTCTTCATTTCCATACCAGTGCACTAGCACATCATCACAGACGTCAAACAAGTTGCTTGCTGCTTTTCTGCAGCTGCAAAACCAACCAAACCGCAATCCGCAGATGAAGATCCGCAAACGAAGAAAACAAAAGCAAACTCCAAAAGCCATTCCGCCAGATCCGACTGGGGCACCGACAAGTTGCTATGGGCCGGAAAACGAACAAGGGTACCGGGCGTTGTTGTACCGCGCGGAAATGGCATACGGAGCGAAGCGAGTCGCACGATGGGAGGGAAGAAACGCCAAAAGCACACCAGGAAGGTGAAGAAGAAGAAAAAACCAAAACCCGTAACGCGTACGGTGTACGTGTTTCGCAGGTAGGGAGCTGGGAGTTGATCATCTCCACCGGGGACTGCACGATTCGGGCACACGGTTCCCATCTCCCACTCTTCAGACAACCTTTGGCTGTGTGCGTTGACTGTAAGCCCGCAATCACACCAGGCATAACGTGTCCGGGCGACTGAAGATCTTCACTTTAAGGCGCCCCATAGAAGTTGGAAAAGGTTTGTTGGACACAAAACCTGGGCTCCCAAGGTTTTAAATACAAGAAGATATATATGTTTATTCAATGTTGAGTACCTTCAATTCTTCTTCCGTAGATCATATGCATGGTAATAGATTATTTGGGGGAAATAACATAGTAATTCTCCCAACGAAACGAAGTGTTCTTCTGAGATCACTATCCTGGTGTTGCAGATGTACAGCCATTCAGACGCCTTTCTATAGCAGACCTCCGGTATGCTTCAAACGACTCGGCATCATATCATCTCTCTCTCTCTCTCTCTCTCGCGCTTTCTCTCTCTCTCTCTCTCTCTCTCTGTCTATATCTCACTCTCTCGCTCACACGTCTCTTTGTCGCTTTTTGGATCTCCCTCCCTGTGCCCGTGTTCGCATGTTGCTGTGTGGGTAAGGCGAGTGCAAGACCCAACCAGTGGGGCACGGTCGAGACTGGTGACCCCAGCGCCAGTGTAGATCCGAACGCAAACGAGACTGGCAGCAACAGCGCCAGCAGCGGTCAATCGTGGACAGCCGGATAGGTTTGCAGCACCAGAGACCGATCTACAATCAACCGCCATTTTCCGGTGGGCGCAGCCAGCGCAGTGCGACACTGCGATCAAATACATATAGCAATCTTCTCCCCATTTTGGATCCTGCACCGATACTAGTCGCGCTTCCTGTTCGCGTTTTGACCAAAGTTAGTCCGGTGGTGTTGCGGCAGGTAGTTGCCCTCCGGTGGCTGTGCGAGTGCGTGTGTCTGTCTGTCTGTCTCCGGCGTACATGGTTTCGGTCCGTGTCGCTGAGCATCTAGCACCTCGGAAGTAGTATAGTTTGCTTTAGAGAAAGCGCCTGCCGCGGTTGGGCTTTGTGTGCGCGTGCTTGTGGTTTTGTGTGTGTGTATGTGTGGGTGTGTGCGCGAGTGTGAATTAACAACAACCCGGAAGCAGCGGTGTGAAGACGCGTGTGACTGGACGCCCCGGGGATCGCTTCCAGAGTTCGTCCAGTTCTTCATCATTCGGCATCGGAAACCCCCCAGCGGAACATCATGCGTGCCCTAGTCGTGGCTTTTTTTGGAGCCGCCGTGTGTCTAGTGAACGGTAAATGGCAAAACATTTCTTCACATCCACATGCCCTGCATATCGATCCAAATACGTTTCAAACTAGCTAATCCTTCTCATCCAGCCTAATATGTCCACTGGGCACGATCGCGATCCCGCATTTCAAGAACAACCAGTCGCGGAATGGGTTTGAAATTAGACCATCCGTCCGTGACCAACACCGTGTGCATGTGTACGGAAAGTTTCCATTCCTTCACTGGACTGGCTAATACCTGTTGCACGAATGCACGAACCTGTTTGCTAACGCTACCTGCCCGCTTATCGGTCCGGTATAAATCATTGTTTCGCACCATGGGGCAACCAATGCTGTGCTCCAATGTTTCCCTTTCATATCAATTTCACGTTTGACATTCACTTTCAAACTTGAAACCGTACGCGCCTCGGATGGCCTTCAACGGTGGCATTCCAGAGATGGAATAAGAAGAAAAAAAACGGTGACAGCAACACCGCTCGATCTCTACTGGTGCTATAGCTACTGGTTGGATTCTTCAAAGAAAGTGAGCGCCAGCAGCCGATTGCAGAGAATGCACCGAAAAGTCGAGCCATTTTGCAACGATTACCAAATCCTCCCTGTAGCCCTTCACTGCAGTAGCTGCTACAATTCGCATCTCGCGCACATATTTCCCGCGTAGCGCACGCCATGCTTAAAATGGCGTAACTTCCGCCTGTTAAATCAGACTGGGCTGGGTGGTTAATCGTTCCACAACCGATGGGAGAGGTGGCGCCATTGTTTCTCCACCAGAGAAGACAAAGAAGCTGGCGACAAGCAAGGAGGGAAAAAGAGAGAAAAAAAACACAACACAGACAAGACCCCAACTTGGCTGCGACTATGGGTGTGTGTGTCCCGTTGCTGTATGGCGCGGTTCCGCTTGACGAAATCCCCCCGGGCAGGTGATCGGTACAGGAAAACACGATTGCAACAACTTGCACCGGATTGTGCGCGTTCGAAGTGTTTCACTTGTCACTGGCACCCGGATTGTTGCTTATGTTTTCGATATTTTCGGCGCTTTCGCCTGCAGACGGTGCATACACTGTACAACCACTCCAGCAAGCACCTGCGACACCTTAAATTGCTGCTCCATTACGGCTCAATACTGTAGAAATGAGCGTCTGTACCACCGTTCTGCCTTTTCGTTGTAGTATTATTATTTTTGTTATAATTTTACCCACATTATCACGGATTTCCAACACTGTTTGCAATTATGTTTACATGCTTGCGAGTGGGAATCCTACATTCGTGTGGCTTTCCATTCCGGCTGCAACTTTTTCCTCTCTCATTTCGCCACAGTAATGGCACGCTTTTTGCACTTTCTCGCCTATAATTTCTCCAAACACTTTGGCTGGCGAACCACACTTCTTTCCTGTGACGGGTTGCTTCCCTCCCTAACCTCCCGCTTCCTCCACTTCTTTTCCTTTGCCACAAAATGACTCGGTGGTCATTGCCGTGATCGACACACGTAACCCGTGAGCGTCGCGGCAGAAGTTGGACGAGAAAACAGCTTTGGCGCTCGTTAGTGGAGGCGCGCGCGCCGCACGGTTTGCGTCACCGCGTTACCGTTCGCTTCTTCGGCGATACACCATTAGCGCTGATTGTTTTGGTGTGGAAACAGCATGTTAGAGGGAGGGAGCTAGAGGGAACGGGTGTTCGGAATGGCGGAACACAAGCCGGTTTACATTACTTCATCCGTAAAAAGTCGCGCACGAAAAGCGCAACTGCACAGCGCCGACTAGCCCATGGTCGGGCCGAACGGTTGCTTACGTTGCCGGGGTCATACCCATGCTTTAAGTGATGCTGCTGCTGGTATTGTTTGTTTTCGATATTAGCGCAAAAGGGTACTGATTCACCGATAACGGGGAGCCAATTTACAATCGCGGGTGTTGAGCTTTCGATTTTACATTTCTTTTTCCGGTTTTCTGTAATTGCTTTCTTTCTTTCCTGCTTTCCGCGCGCGTATGTAAGTGTGTGTGTGTATGCGTAATTCGCTCCGTCTTCATTTCCACCTCATATTCGTTCCATTTTTTCCTTAATGCTTTGTTTTGCTTTCTTTCACGCAGTGGTTCGTGTGTGCTTCTGTTTGTTTGGAATCGTTTTCTTCGCTCGCTTTCAGGCATTGTTCGGTTCGTTTCACGCAATTTGTGTCGGTACATTTTACTTTCGAGGCGCCACAAACAATGCATCCGGTTGTCAACCGTGCAAGCGATTTCGGTGTCTATAAATTACACTAAACTGTTTTAATTGTTAAGTCTTTTTATTTTGCGCTTCTGGATTGAATTTGATTAACCTTTTTTGCGATACTAAAATTCAAAGAAAAGATAACAAATATAGCACTGAAAATGGATCAGACAATATTTATAGTTGAAAGCGCACCCATACAAATCATCGGAAGAATCTGTAGCACTCTCAACTTACCTGCCGGTGGTAAGCTTCGTAGCATAATCGTTAACGGGGCATCGCTGTAATCGATGCGCGTAACGCGTTCAAATCTCACTTTCGTTCGGTAACAGTGGTCCGTTGTTATAATTGCTATCCCATTAGAAACGTGTTTATCGAAATTTCTCTTACATAAAAGAAATTTACATCTCTCCTCCCATCCAGAGAGCTAGTTTTTACTAATGGCTTTTTTCTGTATGAACATACAATAAAAACAGGCTTTTCACACATTTTCATTGTGTTTGGGTGTGATTATTTTTATTTTTTGTTTCATCACGGAAGAAGCTGCAGTGCGGTTAGTTTTGCAATCAGGTTTTCTTTTTGTTTTTCACTTTCGAACCTAACAGATGGGGTTGCACGATGGGTAATGCTTCACTTTTGTTGCATTATTTTTGTTTTCTCGCACCAACCAACCTTAATAGCCACCCGCCTTCCGTGCATCACTTCCGGCAGGGCAGAGCAAGAAGCGAGTGGGTTTGATAACCGTTTCCTTTTTTTGTTTTCTCGCAAAGGCACTTCGGTGCCTAGCTTCCGGTGCGGCTAATCGCCCAATGTGAGCGCCCACACTCACACACACACTCGCGTTTTAGAATGCTCACTTCCGGTATTGTGTTGCCACACTTTGTCAGGTTGCGTTCGATTCGGTCAACTTTGGACCGCGGTGCTGTATTTCCACAACTCTTAATAGTTGAATTGGTTGGAAAAATTAAAACTAATACACCTTAAAACAAACATTAGGCAGAAGTGGGACCGTCTACCTATGGACTTGTATCGTGCAAAAGCAGCTACTTACAATCGGCAATTGACCTGCGCCACATTGCTAGCCGCACTGATTAAAATACAATTATTAAAATCGACGTACTAAAGATTGGTTTGTGCTCATAAGTAGACATAATTTTCTAGGCGCCACCACCAGCGTTGCGCAGCTTGGTGGCTGTTGCGACAAATGCTCGCAGCACGTCGACAGTGCACGGTGCCTTCTGTGGCAGCACCGGCACGCCCAGCTGAATTCAAATTCAGCACCGGAACCGCCGCGACTTTGCATGCATCATGCGTTCGCGCTGCAAGCCAAATAAAGTCGCATTACGTTCGCACACCGGGGAGCCGTTCTCATAATTTGTTTACCGATAATTTTCATCTCGATAAGCCACCACGGCCCGATAAACTCACAGCTTCCGGTGCACGACGGGGGGCGCTGGATCGGTGAGGTTATGGGTCAAATGCAAATCAAAGCCTGTGCTAGACACAAATTAGGTGCCGGCGTTTGGAGCGGCATCCACGCGACGCATCCGTCAGTGGAGCCGGGCCCGGCTGTCAGCGGGTGTGGTTTGGGAAATATTCGTCCAGCCAGTGTGCCCTCGAGGTAGACATTTTTCCTGCATGATACACTGGGCCAGCACGCTTTCATCTGTGTCCATTGAGCGCGCTATCGGTTTTGATTGTGTGCACAAAATTGTCCGTATAGTCATTTAATATTTGCAAGCGCTAACTGTCAAAATTCGCACACTCGGCGCTCATTTTTGACAGCTTGTGACGGTTGTGACTTAAAATTACTCTTCATAAGCCATACTGTTTCCCCAATTGACCAACAAAACAATGACAAAAGTATTATTAAAATTATCTCAAACATGACAACTGGCTGCACCAAAAAGCAAAACAAAGTACTGTCAAAGCTTGACATCTGTCAAATCCTCTAATCTACCGTTTACTGTTTGGATTGTTTTTTTTTTTTCTTCTAAGGGTTCAAATCCAACTATTTAAATCATTCGTTTTGTTAGTCCGGTGCAACCTACATTCAACACTCCATACACTCGCACACACGCGACACACAAACGCGACACACAGGACACACAAGGATGGTAGGGACCGTGGGCCGTATCGCGTCGTGAAATCAACACGGTCCCCAAAAACCCCAGCGCGCACTGGCACCAGATAAACGAACCCATAAAACCACTGAATAATGCATCCCGTGTGATTAGGCAAGGGCGAACCAACATCATTCAGTGGCTCAGCAGGCAAACGTTGCAGCTTAACCGGGACGCCGCGGCAACCGTGGCAACTATCGCGGAGATAGTGGCCACCCTTTAAGCCGCTGCCAGTTTTAAAAAGGGGTTGAGATAATTTACCGATAATCGTGGGATTTTTTGAAAGTAAAAATACGGCAAGCTGCGTTCTAACAACGGGCACATTACTAACAGCAAAAAAATTATAAAAATAAGTAAAAAAAAACGCCATCCTGTCTGGGATGTTCACCCCAAGTCCGGGTGAAGAATATTGTCCGCAAACCTCGTTCGTTTCCGGGAACGGGCGGAACAAGCTTCAGGGCCCTCGAGTGTGAGCTGTGTATGCTTTGCTCCGCAAAGGATGCGCGCCCTCCATCTTTTGGATGGCCTTTTCAGAGTAACCTTCTATTACTTTTTTTTTGTTGTTTTGCAATGTGCGACTACATAAAACAAACTCATCCCCAACCAGAACCGTTCGTCTCGGGGCGTATTTCGGCCGAGTCTTCCATTTTGGGGCTGGCTACGCTGGCTGTAGCGGGTTTTGTTTTCGCCACTCGTCCATTTCATTTTATTTCATCTTGTTTCCCTCCCCCAAACACCCCCACTCCCTCTCCTCGTTCTGTTGACTTACGCCAACAAACATGCAGTCAAACAACGAGTCGAGTAAATAAACCGGCAAACAAAACTCGACTCGCGGTGGATGCTTTGACGAGTGGACGGCAAACGTGTGACTGGCGAGGTCGGTGGTAGAGTCAATATCATCAGCAACAAAGGAAAGCAACCCCGTGCGCACACACACATCGCACTTCTCTTATCAAGTCTAATGGGTACACAACAATGGCTAGCACAAACGGCACCGCAAAGAGAATCCTTGAAGTACGGATTGGAACTTGGAACAGCACTACTACCCGCATACACAAAAAAAACGATCCTGAGAAGGTCAGTACGTGTTCTAGTGTCAACACATGGCCGAAGTGAACGCTGTACAGCAACAACAGAAACAACAACAACAAAACACACACACCTTGAACTGAGCAACATTTGTCATACCTTTTTTACGCTGCTTCGTTTCGAGCGGAAGTGAACATCCTCTGCTTAGTACCATCGAGCATCGTTTCAGTCTTGCTGGTTCACTAAACACAACGGATTTAGTAACGTCGTTAACAGCGCTGAATTGACAAGTGGGCACTCATTTGGAACTCACAGCGGAAAGTGAGCAGCACCCATTTGTTTAGGTGTCACCGTGCACCGTTTATGCCAATTACAGACTTCATAAAAATGGAAAGCTATTTATGGATACTTGACTCCATCCGGTTTCGTATAAACCTTGCGCTTTGCACTCTGCACCTGTTCAAAGGAACATAAAAAAAATCATTTAATGATAACACGAAATAGCACTCCAAATTACTTACGGTAGCTCAAACAGGCACTCGTGAAAAAGGGAATTCTATCCAACATTTTCTCTTGATTTTAGATGTCTAATAAAATTGGAAGTTTTGTCCATAAAGTCAACATGAGATCTCACAATTATCATTTAAGCTTCTCAGTACCATGTAGCGTGCGAACTTGAATGTCTAACGCGTTAGTAAGAGTCAAACTCACCATTAATCAGTGGAAAATCAAACAAAATACTTAAAGTTGTCCTGTCTCAAGCAATTAAGTAGGACGCTTCGTAGCGTGCCGTGCCTATCTGCCGGCCGGTTAGTTGCCGGTTCTGTTTTAATCAGACCGAATGCTCACAAAGCTTTTACCAGCAGAAAGAAAAACACCTCCCCACCTAATGGCGATACAATCGTAAAAGTATTCATTTCAAAATCGTAACAATCGCCTTTACCTGTGGTGGCATCCCGAAATGGGCTTAATATTTCATTACATTCATCACGTACTTTTTTTTTACTGTGAAAGGACACACCGAACAAAACCGGCGTGGTGGACCGGTTTTCGCCGGTGGAACGGGACGTGCGAGTGTATCAACAAGGACTTCTTCGCCACACGAGCAGCGCACGTCGGTCACGTACCGGAGATCAAGAAAACAATACTACATCGTGCCCTTTTGTCCATCCACAGACGCACCCATTTTGTTTTTGCAAGGTTGCAAAGGCTACCAGGGCTCAGTGTCGGCTTGTAAGCCGGCAACAAGACCAATGTTTGGTGGCTCGCCGGCACTGCTGGTCCTGCGTGTGGCACCATGGGCACGCAAATTGTTCGTGAGCGTACGAGCGCCGTCCAATCACGACCGTTTAAAGCTTCGCCAACTTCACTACACGTTATTACGTAAAGACGTGGTTACGTTCCTGCATGCAGCTAGGAAGGAGCTAACCAAGTGTCCAGAGCGTCCAAAACATTGACCATCGATCGAAAACAATTTACCCAGTGTTGACCTACGTAATGGAGCTTTCGAGTTATTAATATATTTTATTAAAGGACACATTTTTCATGTTTTACAGCCTTGTTTGTTTTCTGCCCTTTGCTTCTTGTCTGGCTCCACCCGGGCGTTGTTGCCAGTTGCTAGCAAAGACAACATGATGGTGCACAGGTTTTTGTTTGCTCTGTTCTTTTCGTACATGTTGTTGCCCCAACACAATCAATGGACACATTGACCCTAGCGGACGACAATATGGTGTGGTTTAAATTTTTTATCCCCCCGCTGTACACGCCAGTGGCAATGGTGTGGGACGTCGTAGATAGTCTTGAAATATGGGTGCACTGTTTTGCTACAGCGTGCTTGTACAATTGCCACCAGGACACAACACACGATAGGTTAAGGTTTTGCAGTATCGACGGGAAAAGATGTTTTATAGCGCCAAGCATGCAAGTGGCGAGTGCTGCGTAGTGAACGTTAGGTGGAAAGATATACACTCCTGGGGTCCCGAAATAAGATATTATGAAGAGTTTTCAATCGATTGAGTTAATAGGATTTTTTTCATTATTTATTGCTATTTTTCTCACTCCTTCGTTTCGCACGTAAATCGAAATACCTCCATCGCCAGATTACAAAGCATTTGTAGCGATCGGGATGTGTAGATGTGTCAACACCCTTTTGCAAATTCGAATCCTATCAAGATATGATATGGTTACAATGAAAATTCTTGGGTCTCCCCGAAACGTAGAGAACTAGCACCATACGAGATACAATCGAATATAATTGCCAGAGTTCTGACTCTGAGATGACAAAGGTCCTCCAGACTATCTTCAGGCTGCTGGGACATTGAAGCTTTAGGTCGAACGCACGATCCATCCGATATAGTATTGATCTCCTATAAAGTTGAGTTCGTCTCCAACAAATCCAAATGCCGTAGGTACTTCAAAGCGCAGTATCATGATCTTGTGCTTGAGCTTGCAGACGAGTATATCCAAGATTTTTAATAGAAGTTCTCTCTTAGACTGCAACACGAACTCACACATTGCAGTGCATTTTATTTAAAACAAAAGCTTGAACTCCTATCCCAAGCTAGCTCAACTTGAGCAACTGAAGGTATGCTACAACGCGCGGTATAGTTTTGCTACAATAGTGCTACTGAGCATTTTACTGTCGAGCAATTCAATTTTTGATTATTCAATTTCTCGCTGAACCTAGCAAAGCTGGAGCGAACGCCGAGCTGTTGGCACACACACTCTTTCGTTCTTTCGCTTCATTTCCATTCGCTTTATGCGAGCCCACTTTATAGCACCGGCGCCGGTTAACTTCATTTCAGTTGCAGTTTACGCAATCGCGTATATAGTTGCATGCCGCGGAATGCGTGACGTATGATTTGCCGTTTGTAAGTTTGAAAGGCAACCGACCTGTTCCCATGGTGCTGGATGTGCGTTTCCAGCTCACCTGCGGCACAACAGTCGCCAAGCGAGTGCGGGGTACGAGGCGAGAAAAAACAATCAACAGCCAAAACAACAAAATTTTATCACAAAGATTTAAGTGCGCACCAGCGTCGCCCGGGAGATAAGCATCGGGAAAGGTACTGCGAAAGGTTGCGCTGCCTGGAGACATAAAAATTGTAATCACATAAATCCTTTCGCGCACGTGTGCCCCTTTTTTTTGGGGAAGGGGAGGGAGAGGATGGAGGGGCGGAGGGGGGGGGGGTGTTGGATGTTTGGTGCCAACGGAACCGTGCAGCGTCATCATACCGACCGTGCCGTGGAGCGACACGTGGGTTTCGCCCTGCGGACGGTTCGCAGAAAGGATAGCATATAAAACCCGGGAATGCATCACAAAACAAGACAACCCACACGCAATTCATTACTCGCCTCGGTAAGGTCGGTGCGGCGAATAGTTGGAAGGTGTTGGGCGGCTGAGAAAGGCAAAACAAGTAACAAAAAAAATCGTAACGATAGCAGCGAAAAACGGTTGCCGCGGCCGCTTGGCGGCGGACGGAAACGGGAACAAAAGGCAACAGCACAAAGACGGTCCCCGTCGTGTCCAAATCGGCCACATATGGCGATGGCTAGAGGGAACCGCGCTTCACCTCATCGCGCGAAGTGAATCCGTCGGGAAGATTGAAAAGAGACGCTGCAAGCATGCTGTAAAGAGCCATTTCACCTTAGCCGGTTTTAGCCTGCCGTCCTTTCTGCCGTTGGCGTGTACGCTCGATGAAAGTGAAATGGCTTCAGGCAGACCCCGGAATGTCACGAAGACCTATTAACGTCTGTAGTCTGCGAAAAAAAACAGCACACACACACACATGGCAAACAACAAGAAAACTAAACAGGAAACCGGGAACCGGGGGTCGAATGAAGACGAAAGCACTGGGAAGCAAACCACTTTCAGTTTGTTTGTTCGTTCACCTTTATAGCTTCACTTTCGCTTGCTGCGCTTACACGTGCAAGAGCAGAAGAAGAAGAAAAAAAGGTGAAACAGCGCACCATTTGTTGGGGCGGCACGCGCGTCCCACGTACGCGAGCGGGCAGGGAACTGGTGTCAGATTTTGCTGGTGGTAGGTTGGATGGGTTCACATTTTCGTCACTTTGCTGTGCGATTAGTCAGCCCCGGGATGAGCTTGCGGGAGTGATCTTGGTGGGTAATATCTGCCATTATACTAGGCCCTGCGTAGGTGTAAGAATGAACAGCTTCTCTTGTCACTTATGGTGTCTTTATCGGCTAACCCTCGGGTGTCAAGTATG
Organism: Anopheles rivulorum; assembly: GCA_018908115.1. NCBI lineage: Eukaryota > Metazoa > Arthropoda > Insecta > Diptera > Culicidae > Anopheles > Anopheles rivulorum. Next base: position 5,983,716 of record CM032179.1, read on the forward strand.
TTAAAATGGTGAATAAATATTATTATTTTTAATGTAATGCTACTACTATTTGCATGCATGTAAATCAATTTGGCCGAAAAAAAGGCAGATTTTATTGTAAAGTATCTGAAAACTTCCTCGTACAGATCGATTGAGTGCGCGTATGGAAATGGTGTGATCGTAATCTAACTATTCCGTTAGATATCATTCTTATCGATACCCAGAAGAGACATGTAACTTGCCCAACGGACAGCGTATCTCACTACTTGATAATCAGTGTTGCTTCACTGCATACGACCGTGTCTTCACGTTTTGCTGTCACAAATTGTACTCCCATCAAGTCGATAATACCAGCTAGTAGTGCTACCAACCAGCAAACGGTCCCGGTGCGCCCTGCGAACCGAGCGAAAGCGAAAGTTGTCCGAACGGTGCAACGGAGCAACCAATGCGAAACAAAACAAGTCAAAACATTCATCCCCCTCCGGCATCCACCACTCAACCCCCCCCAAACCCTCTTGCGTTTTGTAACGAGTGGAGAAAGCGCTCCGAAACGAGAGTCGTTGCTGGGTGACCTTTTCGTATGTTCGATGCTGTGTTATTTTTTTTTTTTGTTTTTTGTTTGATATCTTCTCTCCTCTTTCGTGCGCTTCGTGTCGTGTGGAAACAGGTTCGGCAGCATGGAAAGGGCACAATCGGTAGCAGCAGGGAAGGCAAATTATGGCAGTGGACGAGAAAAAAAGAAAACAAGGTTATGTGTTTCATCGGCATATGCGATGCAATTTTGCGTGTCTCCTCGATCGTGTTCACCGATAGCCATGGAGGAAACAACAACAAAAAACAGGCAGAGAGAAAAGCAGAGAGCAAAGCATCCTTACCGGTGGTCCGCAAACGAAACCCTCACATACTTTGCTGGCTTATTTTTTTTATTTTGTGTACTATTTAAAAAAAAAATAAAGTCATCGTAGCGATAAGCTACAATGAACCGCAAACAGTAAGAGTATCTTTCCTCCGTGTTAAGGGACACGAATCAAAAGATAGCACCAGATCGTATCGTTCGGTTGGTTAAATAAAATTCTAAACGTTCGCTTACTACGCCTGCAAGGGTTAATCACTGTACGCGTCAAGGCTGCAGCGTGATGATAAGGCAGCCGGAGCTAGCGAGCTAGTGATGGTCCGCTCCACGCTATCTTTGCCTCCCATTCATTATAGTGCAACCATTTCACTCTTCCTTTTTTGGGGCAGAAAATAACCGTATTACATCATAGAACTCTCGGATCACGTTCGCTAAATGAAATCGAACATTCGCAAAACTGGTAGCGGAAGCACTCGCCCCGTACTAGGCCGCAGAAACAAAGGCGGCTGGTCGTAAAGGGCAGACATGCGACTCGCCCCTTTTGCTTTTGTGGACAATCCCACGCATTTGCGCCTCGGTGCGTTCTTTAGCTTGGCCTCTTACGATGCTCATTAGCTTCAGCAGTATATGCCGAGCAGTGCCGCACAACCGAAGGGAATACGATTGGCATTGTGCATGCTAGCTGTGCTTTAGTGTTCTGGGTGCGTTTACTGCTACAAGGGTTCACTACTTAAGCATGCTGGCATTGGCTGTCTGCACGAAGTCTGTTCCCATTGTAAGAAGTGTTGTTGTTTTATCCACCAATTGGTAACCATTTTGCCGAGTGCTGGTGCTTCCACACGGACCGTTCGTAGTGCTAACGATATTTGCAACAAATTCACAACCACATCATCAATTCGTCACGCATCGTAATAAAACCAAAAAAAAACCCTAACGCCGGCATCTATTTTTATCACTAATTTGCATCGCCCGCAGTTCAGTTGTCGATTTATTTCAACAAACAAACCAACGAAAAAAAAAAACAGAACCAAATACATCACCAGTAGGTGTCGTAAGCCGCTGGATGCCATTTAAAGTCCAAGTCAAGGATTAGGACACCGGCGAAAAGGCATAGCCATCCCCAGCACAGAAGGAAACGCGCCCAACCCCTCGCTCCCCAAAAAAAAAAGGCCGTTCAACGTGCCACTTTCTTCGCATCACCGGCAGCCCCGGCGAATGGTAGCCGCTTTTGGGGAACCAGGCAAAACAAAGCAAAACAAAAAAGCAGAATCGATGCAATCGAGGGATTTTTGGGTTTCGCCCGCGCATTTGCATAAATAGTAAACAACACCAATCACACGAAAAACCACCTCGTAGTATTAGCATAATTTATTCCGGTGAGCGAAGGGGAGAGCAGGTAGGGAGGAAGGGAAGGAAGGGAGTTCTTCATTTTGGTCTTCTCTCTCTCTCTCTGTCTCTCTTTCTCTCTGTTTTTTTTGCCTATCTTCGTTTTTGTTGGCGGTGTAGCACCCCCAGCAAAGCCTTGCCGCACAGCTTCCCACCGTGGTGCGACTCGATGCTTGGCCGGATTTTCACCGTTTCAGCGAGACATTTTTCGCCACGCAACCACACCGGCTGCCACGGAGTGAATGGCTTTGTTGGAAAATTGTCGCCAAAAATCAACAACAAGAAAAAAAAACCGAAAACAGACACACACCGGGAGTATCAAATCGCATGCATGGGGGTGTGTGTGTGTGTGTGGTATATGGTAGCGAACGTGAAGGACGTCAGTTGATCGAAACGATGTACCACCTTCGGCAAGTTGTGGTTGGAAGATGGCGAAGGTTAGGAAATTATTTATATCACTTCTATTATCTAATCCTCCTTTTTGTCTGCCCAATATGCAGACTAGCTTTTCTCAAGGCACTGGACGAAGGGGAGAAGGGGAGAGGGGAGGGGTGTGAAGAAAGATGGGAAGAAGCTTACCGTTTTCCGCTCCCAGTCTCCAATCTCCCTGGAGCAGCTATCTGGGGCTGCTCGTCTGTTGCCCAGACAATTGTGCAACGCTATCAGCGTTGTGCAACGGAATTGCCTACCCGTAAGGCGCGCCCTGGAAAGAAGCGATAAAAGTTCAGCCGGTACGGTGAAAGTTGCAGCGAGTGCATAACTGCATGGGGAGGGGGCTGGAGAGCGCGCGGGGAAGGAGGTGAAGCATTCCAACCTTCGGTACGACACTTTGGTTTTTTGGGCTGGCGGTAGGATGGCGCTGGTCGTTGAAGGTGTGTGGGAGTGTTTAGGACAGTTCGAAACGGAACGGTTTCGGAGAGTCTTTCTTTTTTTTTTTTTGTTATATTTGTGTGCATGTTCGCATTGGTGAATCTTTCATCCCGAATAACCCCACTAATGGAAATGGGAGTGAGGCGAAACTTTTTAATTAGCTCCTCCGTTGGCGAGCGATCCCCAACGATATCCGGTAGGCAATAACTAGACATCCTCGGGAAGAAGTTACTGTGGTGCTCTGGTCCCGAGCCAACGCTATCGGGCCAAGATCTTGATTGCTACCGTTTCGGCACGGCACGATTATCGGGCATCGAGCGAGGAACAATATTTTGTAGCAACAACCAGCGACAGGGACTTCCACCGTCAGGCACACGGCCTTGGCAGAGCTTTGGGGTCGTGTCACTTGTGTCACGGGTGTTGGGTGGGGAGATGAAGAAACATTGAGGTTAATATCTCTTACTTTCCCTTTTTCTCACCTCCTCCTCCTCCTCCCCGTCGTTCTCCTCCACCTTTCTTCCAGGATGTGTAATCCTGCCCATCTTCCCGTGAGCATTTATCGCTCACCAACATCTAAATCTATCCATTCTACATGGGGCACGGTTCGCTCCATTTGCATACAAGTTGTGCATCCTTGGTACAGATACTCTTGTTCGCATGTTTTTTTTCTTATATTTTCTTCTTTCACTCCTGCTACTTTCAGCCCAACAAAACAAGGAGGAGAAGGAGTTCAAGTGTCCCATCGAGCAAGGCAACGGTAACTTCGCCGATCCGGTCACATGCCGTCGATTTTATCAGGTACGTACTAGTGGATCCCGACACCAAGCGATCCTGCCTAGACCAAAAATCTAGGTGGGCGTGCTGCCCTTTTTGTATCACAGCAAAGCAACAAACGGTACACAACGAGAGAAAGAAAGAGAGAGCAAGAGAGAGAGAGAGGGAGAGGATGGTAACAAAAGCAACCCACCATTTAGGCACCTTTTGCTCCAGCGGCAAAACAACAGCAATCTCCTGTGTGGGATGTTTGCTGGTAGCTTAACGATGATAGCGACACCACACCCGGTAATCGACGCTTTTTGCGGATCTGGTTGCGGGAATCCGGTAACCGGCTGCTGGCGGCAACCTTAATTAAGCTGCGGACGAAATCTGCCACTGCCGGCGTCTGACAAGGTCGTCCAGGAACCACGAAATAGGACATCTGCGCCGTGCGCTTTTCTGAAACGATGCTCTCCAGCACCGTCCGCCAGTTTCGAGAAGATGGAAGGAGCAGAGGGCGGGAGGGAGGGATAGGGAGGGCAAGGCGAAACCACCCAAGAAATCGGGTACCATTATCTACCAGCCAGCGCGTCAGTAAGCGCATGGCAACGCCATTGTCATGCAGCTCTCCTTGGAACGGCTTCACTTGGACAGGTTTCTTTTGTTTCGCCCCCAAAAACCTGTAGAGGTCCAGTTTGCTGGTTTGTAGTTTTTTTTTTATTTACTGTTGGGGTATCTTCGTCCAAGCACACCCATCATCCGGCGGGTGGTCGTCAGTGAGGTTCGCCATCATTATTGACATCTTCGGTGTCTGCGATTGCACCACCGGAAACCGGATCGGGCGTGTCTGCAAAAAGTGAAAAGAGTGTCTGGTGTCTTGACATTTAGCACCGAGAGCACTGGTAAATGGAACCATGGTCAGCGTGATTCTGCCCACTTTGTGCCAATTTTGTGATCGATAAAAAAAAACGCCCATTACCCAATGATGCAAACCAGCAGCCGAACATTGGAAGCGAGAAGAAAAGACGAAATCTTGGAGAATATTTTCGATCATCAAAACCAAAGTCCTAGTATGGTGAGCTTCATCAGTGAGTGACATAAGCATAAGGTACCTGTTCGCCATCCAGCTCAGTCTCTTTCGTGGAGGTGGCAGCGATAGAAGAATGATGAGCAAAACTATCGATAAAGCACGCTCAGTGTACACGCGAGTTCCCTTCGGATATTCGCCGTCGGCAACAACAACACCGACAAAAAAGGAAATATACCAAGACCAGTGCGTTAATGTCTCTGACCTGACAAGGCGGTGGTATGCAAGTGTGACCGACCGCTCCCTACCCAAAAGCAAATAGCGCCGAGAAAGCGGTACGCAGCAAGGTAACCTATCCAGGTAACCGCAAACGTTTCGAACGTTGCGTTGCAAATGTAATCAACATAAATTCCGTCGTCTGATCCCAACCTTCCGGTGGAGCGGTCTGAGATACGGGCAGAAATCCTTACCTTCTCCAAGGCTCCCCAAAAACACACAGCTACCGTAGTGGAAGCGCTCGACACAATCTGGCAACAATACACCGTAGGCCTTTACTTTCCAACCAAAATATAAAAAATCCACATGAAGAAAAACACGAGACACACCAATAAAAAATAAAGCTGGAATAGCAGAAGACACAAAGTTAGCCCCAAAAAAAACGTATCGCAATTACGCGGACACCGTCACCGGGGGACGTGCCCGAGACGAGCAAGGAAATAAGCAAAGAAGCAACTCCAACCAACCAAACAAAAAAAAAACACGAGCGACAACGGAAATGCCTATTATATTCGTATATTATCGTCACCCATGTCTCTTGCCATCGGTCTAGTGGTGTGCACGCCGGTGGCGCCCTCTACCGTGGAACACTTTCGTCACGGAACGTACGGACACTCTCGCACTGGTCTCGCTATTTGCCCGGCAGCACGGAGCAAGAATGATAATAATTACATTCAGCAAACTTTTATTACTATTCGGCGTACTTTTCTGGCGTGCCGCAGGAGTGTGTAGCAGCGTGTATCCCTCGCAATTTTCTCTCTCTCTCTCTCTCTTTCTTTCTCTCTGTTGACTTCTCCTGACATAAAGGAAGACCCAGCAAAAAAAAGTATATATATATATACATGTACACGGCAATCGTTTAAGGCCTTTTTTTTAGAAGAGGCCTGTTGGTGGTTATTACCTTTTTTCTTTAAAGTTTTCTTTTCACAAAATTTGCACACAATCTGCGAAGGAGTTTTACTTTCTTTCTTAAATTTCTTCTTTTTATAAGCACTCGCAACCCGTCCAAACAGTGCCGTGCTGCGTTTATTGTTGTGTTTGCTAAGTCTTTTTTTTTCTTTTTGGGGAAAGCTGGTATGATAAAAATTATCCAGAACATATTTTTGTGCTTGAGGATTTGGGATTAGAAGAATATTTAAAGTTGCTGCGTGTTTTTCACAGGGAAATTTTCTACCACCCCTAATTGTTCAAACTCTCCTCCGCTTTAGGCCACTTCGTGTGCAGGTTGACGAGCTTTCGGAGGGCTGACTAGCTGACGCTGAAGCGAAGCGAAAGAAATTGGATAACTATTTCAGGGATGGTTTCGTAACGACCTACCGTAATCGACTACACCTTCCAGGACTTCTGGATGCTTACATTGGGTCAAGTTCAGCACCGTGTACCGTGCGAAGAAGTCATGAACGAAGAAGAGAGAGTGAGAGATTGCATACAAAAAGTGGCGCACATCACCATAGTCACCAGCTTATATCCCTTTATCGTGCCAACGTTGGACGGTAGTGCCGGATCCTGCTGGATTTTCTTGGACCAGCCCGTGGCAATATTTGGCTTTGCAGCGCCAGCGGGAATGGGAAATATTATGCTCCAAGTATTAAAGATAACCATAAACTTGGCCCAACTATATCCGCCAGCCGGGCTCGCCTCACCTTTGTTTCGTGGGTCTTTCTCGCTCGCCTTTGTCTCCTTTTTTTGGTGCTTCCTTTTTTTCCACTCAGTCTTCCCAAACGTTCCATCCCGTCCCGGAGACGTAACACGCTCGGCAGCGAGATTTTAACGTGCCCCCGGCACGGACAGGCTGTGACTTCCGGAGACAAAATGCTGCACACCCGTTTCGGTGCCGGTGGTGCACCAGGATACACACAAGCGATGCCAATTACCTTTGCCGGTGTGCACCGCCCCCGTGCTGGCGATTAAATAACGTATCTAAGTAGTTGATTTACAGCCCATTCGTCGGTTGATTGTATGCCCGTTTTTTTTTTTGTTTTTGCTAAACTCGGTTCCCTCGAGCGCATGGAAGCGCGGGAGTACGCCCAAGGTGGTTAGACACTACGGTACCGGTTACCGGTGCCCAAGTCGATTTGCCCAACGTAAGGACGCTTAGTATAATGCCCATTTCCTTTCCCGGTGCTGTGCATCAAGAAAATCGAAACAAAACGACCAAACCCGCTCGGCAGCACGGTAACGATTATCGTCGAAATTCTTGGATCACTGATGACGATGATGGCGGGGATAGATGCACCACGGCTAGCTGGCCACTAGGCGACTAGCATAAAATTTCATAACCGGTTCTAGTTTGAAATGGGGGGGGTAGGGGGGAGGGGGGGAAGAAAAAAAAACATTAAATCTCACACGCCAGAGACTGTCCGCATACATTTTGACATTCCCTCTTGCACCAGAAAGTGGTCCCGAACAACCCCAACGTCCTACCCATCGTAACACAATTACACACTTACGCCGCGCCTTGCTGATGTGTCTATTTATCTTTCGTTTCGTCCCTTTTCCCATTGCGCCGTGCGTCCAGTGCGTTGATGGATTTCCGTACCTAAATCGCTGCCCATCCGGTCTGTACTTCGATGACATCCAGAAGTACTGCACATTCAAGGCGGAGGCAAAATGTGGTCCACTAGCGTCAAGTAAGTGGTGATTCGCCGGGTGCTAAATACAATTTCCTGCCATTGCCACGCTTCTTCGGTGTTAATCTTTTTTTCCCGCTTCCTTCTTTTCTTTCTCTCTCTCTCTCTTTCTTTCTATTTATGTTTCTCTCTCATCGACTGCATACAGCGCCGACAGCGACAACCGAATCACCGATCGATCTGGCGAAAAAGTGTAACCCGGCCGAGTGTGAGCTGCCGTACTGCTACTGCAACAAGGACGGCACCCTGATCCCGAAAGGTCTCGACCCGGAGGAGGTAAGTGTACATGTGCGCTTCCATTTCTCCCACACTCTCTCTAGCTCTCCCCTCGCATGCAGCAACAATAGTTTTGTTTTCGGGCGAAAATTCGTGCGTGTGTCAGCTTCATCCTGTACCGTGGTCGATGCCGTTTCTCATTCCAATCCTTTCACTTCCGGTTTGCATTTACCCTGGGTGTTAAATGGCGGCAACGCGAAGAGTAGACCCGGTTCGCGGCAGTCGCAGCTAGCAGCAAGCGGAGCGCGATGTTATCTTGCCGCGGATTACAGGATCAATATGGCCGCCACACCGCACATGGCGCGGCATATCTTCTGTTTTTTTTTGTTTTTGTTTGTGTGTGTGTGTACAGACAAAAAGATGTCGGACAAAAAGCTTCGGCTTTGGCTGTGGCAACAATACCGTGCAATAAGGCGCACTAGGAGAAGAAAACACGTTATTTTCTCCAATTCGGCAGCAAAAAATATATATATATATCAACGGATTTTATCACTGGCACTGCTGCACAGACAGACGATAGCTTCATTACACATATGGCGGGCACATCCTTATCAGCACCGACCTGCAAAAACTGAACCGCGCAAAGAGGCAGCATAATCTGTTCCTTTATCTGCGCTTTCATTTCGGTTCCAATATTCGTTGGCCGCTTTCGGTTTTATAGTTCCCGATCGTTAGTAGCAGCGCGCATACCGCGATGACAATGGCTGATAACTAGTAGGCGAGTACCGATTATCAACTCGTTTGCATCAAGCGACCGAAACGAATACGACCCCGGAACCACAACCACTGTGCCGCACGTTCCCGGTCCCGAAACGTCCCGAGCAGTAGCCCAATTTCCGCAAGTGACAGTTCCTGACAGCTTATTGCAGCTGATCTTGAGGCATCTGCCGGACGCCTCGGCTAGGCGTTATCTATTATTTCTATGGCTCGTTGTTTTTTTTTTTGTTGTTGTTGTATGTCTAATCCAATTATCACACGGCTGAACGCTTTCCTTACGCTTGCAGACGCCCCAGATCATTCTGCTCACCTTCGACGGTGCCGTCAATCTGAACAACTACGAACACTACCGGAAGGTGTTTAACGGCAAGCGCAAAAACCCGAACGGTTGTGACATCAAGGGTACCTTCTTCATCTCGCACGAGTACAGGTACGTAGCGGGCCGCATTGTCCATTTCATTAGCGTAAAAGGGGTTTATTCCAGCAACCGCGCATCGCAGACAGAAGTGCAACTACAGGAAAGGACCTAGCAATAGAAGAAGAAAAAACGAAGCAAGAACGGACATGATGTCAGTTCGCATACCATCCAATGCCGGTAGTGTTGCGTACCAGAACACCGGCAAAGGAATTGTGCCTTACATTCGCCAAAAAGGTTACAGATTCCGACATCGCGAATATGTCGCGCATTGTCGCAAATCATTCCGTCCAGTATATTCGGTACAATGAAAAAAACAGGAAAATTGGAGAATTGCACCATATTGGAGATGCGGTAACATGGTCCACTATGTTTTGGTTTAATCCCGCGAATCTCGTGCAACCATTGCTCGCGCTGTTGTGCTAGCGTTTGCCTGTTTGCGCCGCTGAGTGGAAGAACATCAGCGCCCAGTGCTTTCACCAGGTATGGGCAGGATATTCACGGGCGTTATTAATGGCGGCCAGATAGTATCGCGATACTCTCCAGTATCGCGACCACACGAAAGAACACACACTGCCGGGGCCCGGGGCGTTTCTTCACTCACCGGGATTTGCTAATTTAGCTAATGTTTCCACCGGATGCGGCAAGGGCGACAGCTTGCAACCCGCTAGCCGGAAGTGCCGGCACGGCAACCGGAAACTGTTCTTGGTGTTCTTGGATAGTGTGAAGGATTTAACGGAAAAGAAGAAACAGCTTGTACACTTGAAGAGAGAGAGTGAGAGTGAGAGAGAGAGAGAGTGAGAGAGAGAGAGAGAGAGAGAGAGAGAGAGAGAGAGAGAGAGAGAGAAATCAACAAACTATACGTTTTCACACAAATTTGGCTTTGGAAACCCCCCCCCCACACACACACACACGGACAAAGACACATTACTTAGCGGTAAGTGCAGATTTTGGGCCGATGTTTCATCATCATCATCATCAGCATTACGATGCTTGGTGCGGCGGGAGTTCGTGCTGGGAGACAACCACCAGAGAGACAAATTTTGTGATCCCCGAAAACGCGCGAATGCAAAACACCTTGCAGCAATAGATACGGTTATCCTTATTGCGGCCATTGAGGTGGTAAAGGGGAAGATGGGGGTAGGGCGGCAGAAAAGCGGCAAACGTAGGGATCGCAGATGTAAGAGCACACCAGGGCTGAGCAAAAGAATATCCCAAACGCGATGATATGATGCTGACGGGAGCAGTGCAAAAAAAAAAGCCGGCAAAACGCTCATCCGGCGCACTGGACAAAGGCGGGGGGGCTTTCGAATTGGCGGCGGGAGCATTACTTCACCATTAAAAATGAAAAATTGTGCAATAAATTCTTCCAGCGGTTGCCGTCTTTACCCTCCATTCCCCAACCCCTCCCTTTCCGGGCGCTTTTGCACGCTTTTCTATCACCTTTTTGCCACGAAAGCAGTTACTTCAAAAAACGGACGGCAGGTTAGCACTAAACGGTACAGCATGGGTGAACATTGGTTTGGAAGAAGCAGAAGAAAAAAATACAGTAGAAAGGGAATAGAAATTGTCTTTGAAAGCACCCTAGCCGTTACTCACCGTCACCATTTGCTCGCCCGGTCCTCTGCCGTGCCGAGGCGCCTTTCATCTTGCTGGCCCATCCTCGGCAAACGCCACCGAGGGACCGTGGCCGAAACCTCGTACCAGTTTTTCTACGTTCAATTTTCGTCCATCATCGCACGGAAGTTTTTGCACACGCCGTTGTTCGTTCGCCATTTTTTTTTCCTTTTTGCTTTTTGCTTTTCCTTGTTGCATCCCCCAACGAGCGACTCGCTACGTCGAGCTGTGTTCACCTTTATCCTTTTATCCCTTTTTTTTTTTTGCACGCCACTTTTCGCCGGCTTCGGCTTCTCGCATTAAATGGTGCTTTCGATGCGTTTTAGCATCATCGCGTATATCCCGACTCAACAGAGATGCATCTGCATACGGTGCGCCAACGACTTCCCCAAGGTCTGGGGCGATGGTTGGCAGAAATCCTAAAACCTACACCACCTGCCACGGTTTGACCTCTGCCACCCAACCCCGCCCTTCCCCACCTCACCAATCCCACCTCCTAAGGGGGCCGTTCCGGATGGAACGTCATAATCAATTTTTATGATTACATTTTTTTTTCTTCCCCACCGTGACAGAAATTGATGGGAAATTTCATTACATCTAATCGAAACGATGCGCCGGTTCGTGGCGCCTCGTCCGTGGATTTTCACATATTTCCATGCGGGCACACACACACGTCGTTGCAGGAGCGTATAGTAAAAAAAAAAAGGGGGAGGATTAACGTATCCTTTCGCTGGCGGACGCGATATAGAGGTACATGATGGATAGCACGAAAAGCCCACCAGGCTATCTATTACTTTACGGTCCTTCAATAGGAAGACCTAGAGGTTGAATCGGATGAAAAAGCAAGAGAGAGAGAGAGAGAGAGGGACAAAAAACTAATCTTGAGGTCGGTGTGATGTGTTATCCGACTGGTAGCCGATATCAATGTATCTTGTACGATACGGGATATAATTAGACGTGAGTGAGTGAGTGAGACGCTGCCGTTTGATGAGGCTTTAGCAGAAGACTTTAATCCTACAGGCGATGTGCAGAAATTCGCCCTCCCTGAGTGCGATGAGTTGGTAGAACTTTAGGGGATTATTTTTTCCTGGTTGCTGTCTTTTGAATATCTCCAACCGTTGGTTGGGATAATGATAATTAGTCGCTGCCTCATCCCGTATGGCGATAAGAACGGTGGCTCCTACTTTCTTGACCGTGTTCTTCTCGCTTGCAGCAACTACCAGCAGATCCAGACGCTCGCCAACGATGGACACGAGATCGCCGTGGAAACCATCTCCCTGCAGATGGGTCTCCAGGATAAGGGTTACGAGGAGTGGGTCGGTGAGATGATTGGTATGCGCTCGATACTGAAGCACTTCTCGAACGTGACCGCGAACGAGATCAATGGTATGCGGGCACCGTTCCTGAAGCCGGGCCGTAACACGCAGTACAAGGTGATCGAGGACTTTGGCTTCATCTACGACAGCTCGATCAGTGTGCCGCCGAGCCCGATACCGGTGTGGCCGTACACGCTCGACTACAAGATCCCGCACGAATGCAAGAGCGGCACCTGTCCGACGAAATCGTTCCCGGGCATCTGGGAGGTGCCGCTGAATGCGCACTTTGTCGAGAGCTACGAGGGTGGCCACTGCCCGTACATGGACCAATGCGTGCTGCACAATCACGACGCGGAGGAGGTGTTTGCGTGGCTGCAGGAAGACTTTGAGCGATACTACTACCAGAACAAGGCACCGTACATGATGCCGTTCCACACGAACTGGTTCCAGATTAAGGAGCTCGAGCGTGGCCTGCACAAGTTCCTCGACTGGACGCAAACGATGTAAGTGTGTAGCCGCTACCCGACTCCACGACCTAGCTGCTAACTCTGTTTCTTCCCTTATTTTTTGAACCAGGCCGGACGTATGGTTCGTGACGATCACGCAGGCACTCACCTGGATTACGGATCCGAAGACGAACAAGCAGCTCGCCGGGTATGAACCGTGGAACTGCAAGAACAAAAACACCCAAACACCGAAACCGTGCAACATCTCGAACAAGTGTGCGCTCGCATTCAAGGAACCGACATCGAACATCAGCGATACCCGCTACATGGAGACCTGCTTCGACTGCCCTGCCGTCTACCCGTGGCTCGGCGACTCGCACGGTTCCGGCATCCCTGGCCGCGACAACTACATCGACCAGTCGGAGGGTGGCGGTGGCAGTGCCGGGCGCGACCAGGGCGATGACGAGGAGCAGAAGTAAGCCGTTCGCGCCAGCAGCGGTCCTTTGGTCCCTATTTTAGTTGTAACGTTTTTCATTTAAAACAAAATAATATTCGAGCTTGCAACCGGGTTGCGTTATCCTCCCTTTGCGATGGAGGGAACACTGCCCGGGACGGAGGCACGCGTGTGTGTGTGCACGCTGATTTACAGCATCACAGAATAGTGTGGGAAAGAACATTCGGTACAGTTTGGCCAAAAAGAGTACCAACGTTCCGTCGTCTAACCGATCCATCCAGACAGTGACAGACAGACTAAGCCACGCTGTCTGCAAATATTCTCCTACCGGGCACGCTTTGGACACCCATGGAACCGGCAAACAGGGCGTGTTCTCGAATATTTATGGTTGACGCCCGATACATAAGAACGTTGAATAAACTCACACGACAAAATGTGAACATTTGTGTCCTTCTTTACATATTTCGTTTAGTGGTGGAAAATATGCAATCGATTTTAATTGCATCCATACTTGCATTTGCAAGTCGCTCTGTGAATAAAACCATTAATCTCCTAAGCATATCACAGATTGGGGAGTTTTAGTGTGTTTTAGTTATCTGCGATAAGGTACGTGGTTGGCAATGCTGTGTGCTTGCTTTATGAAATCTAAAATATGGCATATTTGCCCCTAATTCATTTGCATTGTAAATTGAGCAAATTAACCATCTGTCCTATAATATCCATTCAATTGCATACATCGCGTATAAAACAGCTGTTACAGCTATAATTCATTTCATTATTCATACGAGCCAAATGATCTGTTTCATACCGTACACCATTCAGCATATAGCACATCGGGATGCATCCTAAAATGAAGAACAAAATGCATGCATACTATAACAAAGGAGGATTCATTGATTTAGCAATTGTGTTACCTATTTAGTTCCACCGCAGGTTTGATGACAGCATTGATTGTTTGAGCAATGACCTTATTTCGGATATGGTTCAGGCACAAAGATTCCCTAGACTAGAATCGATTTACATTATGTTACACAATGATTGATTTAATAACGTATAGATATTTTTGCCACAAAGAAAATAACCAATTCAGTTAGAATTTTTAACTAGAAATTTCTCACGAGGTTCATTTGCATCGATTGCAGTAGTATGTCATTCAGTACGGAAGGTTTGGAAAGTTGATAGTAGCTAGACGAATGTCATTGAAGATGTTCGGCCTTTTTCACATAAACAAACAGTGCATCCCACCACCACACGCGGTAGAAGCTTCGAGAACCTGCACAACCCACTCTTCGGGGCGCATCCGCCTGTTTGGTAGCGAAGGTTTAGGATGCGTCCGTCATACATAGGAGTGACCCTACGAGCGGCACAGGTTCGCGTCAAGAGGTTGAAGAGCAACGGTGCCAAATGCTAAACGATCATCAGCATTTTGGCACTTTACCGCGCTCATCCACCACCCGGCACAGTGCAGTCGGACAGTGTCATCGGTCGGCCGATCGGTCGACGGCGAGGACCACCACCTGGTGGGCCTCCGCCACCGCCACCACCACTACCTCCACCAGGCCCACGACGTGTATCACGGCCACCAGATCCGCCACCCTGGAAATCCAGCATCGTGCGGAAGCTACAATGCAGTGGAACAAAATACAGTAAAGTTATCGAATGGTTTTAATAAATTAGCTAATAAAATACAAGATTTCATACTCNCCCGGCACAGTGCAGTCGGACAGTGTCATCGGTCGGCCGATCGGTCGACGGCGAGGACCACCACCTGGTGGGCCTCCGCCACCGCCACCACCACTACCTCCACCAGGCCCACGACGTGTATCACGGCCACCAGATCCGCCACCCTGGAAATCCAGCATCGTGCGGAAGCTACAATGCAGTGGAACAAAATACAGTAAAGTTATCGAATGGTTTTAATAAATTAGCTAATAAAATACAAGATTTCATACTCACAACATCACCAGGAAGTTAAAGAACCCCATTATGAGGCCCTTTATGCGTTCTACTCCCCATGGCTGGGCTTCCTGCACTGCGCCGTCTGTACAGAAACAGAACAATTAAACACATTAAACCACGTTGGATCGCCCGCAAAGGGCATGCAATTATACTTACTTCTTGAAATGTATACCATTTTCAAGAAACGGGCCTAGAATTATTGTATCGTGCAAGCTTATCTGCGTGTTTCGTAGGTTTTCCTGTTTTGTTCCAAGCACAACATGACAAATCAAATTACAGCTGGTTCAAGGTGAAAGAGCACGTCGCACGTCAGTCGAATGTTTATGCCTGTTGAGTTCAGTACTCCTACAAAGAAGTTTGGCACAATGGAAACATTGCTGAATTCCTATATATTTTCACCAATGTTTCATTTAATTCTTATTAAAGAAGATGAAACAGATTGTGGTATCTTTATTCGCTATTCATGTTTAAAACAATCGATCGTTTGACTTCTTCAATAGAAGCAACACAAACCCTCGCTCATTGATGAGCTTTGATATTTACGCAACTGCAGTTTATTTTTTTTATTTTATTTAATAATTATTTGATTACAACGTTCATCTTAATTTACAAGAAATAAGTTACAATCGTTTCCTAAAAACTTATTTAATGCGTGCCACTGTATGCAAAACAAAATGTTAACTGGCATAAAGAATATTACTGCAACGATTTATGAGAAAGTCGTGTTTGCGCCATAATACTGAAGGTGTAAATATTCACAATGTAGCGAATAAAAGCTTCTACTCACCAACTGCCATGTACTGTTTACCGTTTCAACATGGTTCAAGCACAATCATTCCATTGGTTCGGTTGCTTGCTAGTTCTGGTGCAATACACCCTTGCGTACAAAGACGAAGAGTACTGTAGCATCTGTAGGGATCACGTAGCCTGTGGAAACATTGATGCTATACATGGGAGCTGTTCCAAATACGTTAATGTAAACTTAACTATCCTCACTCATTACCAGCTACCTATACTAGATCGCGTGAATGGCATGCGCCAAAGGTTCGCAATCGGTCATCTGCCCGGCTTCAACGACACATACGGCCCGATGCATTCCGTCACATGGGATCCGGAAATGGCCGATCTGTGTCGTATGAACCTTAACACGTGTAACTTTGCCCACGACAAGTGCCGCGGTACATTGAGATTCCCGTACAGTGGTCAAACGCTCGGTAAGCTTACCAAGTGTGTGTCGCCCACGAACGTGAACGATCTTAAAATACGCGTACTAAAACACGTGATCCTACATCTAATCGACCGTTGGTATCTGGAGCACGAAGTTACCAAACCATCAGACGTCAAACATTACTCTCAACATTCATCGTAAGTGTTCCAGAATGATCCTAAGCACTGGTAGTGGATATTGGCGTCATCCAGGTATTTGTTTTTCTTTTTTTCAATGTTTACAGTTCCCGTAAGTTCCAGATCGGACATTTCCTGCAGCTGATCAACTGTAATGTGTGTCGTATGGGTTGTTCACTAATATCATACCGCGAGCATCGTAAGAACGTTGTATGCGATACCTATATCTTATGCTGCAACTATTCCTACATCAATATAGTTAATCGCCCGATCTGCAATATTGATCGGTACGCGAAGACATGTAAAAAGGACAATAAATTTCCCGCCCTCTGCGAGCACTGTCACATCTAGCGTGGGTGATATTGCAATAAAGAAATGGAGATGACTCTATCGTCTTAGCACTTCAAACGTATGAAGGAATCGCTTTAATCAGTTGATTTTCTTCCAAGCTACATAGACCGGTATAGTCTGGATTGGTGCCCGTCGCGCATCGGCTGGCCGGCTCACCTTTCAAATAAACTGGCTGATGTACGATGCTCGTAATCGCGTAGTTGCAGGCGTACAGCACCATCTTGAACACGAAGTCCTCCATCTTCTGGGGGTAGATCACAACGCCGCAACCGATCGCTGTCGTACGGTCGGAGATCATCTGCGTATAATGTCCGATGGTGGCACTGCAAGCGATATCAAGTCACAATTAGCATCTGCTGGCTGGTGGGGCAAACCTCACCCACTTANCATCGGCTGGCCGGCTCACCTTTCAAATAAACTGGCTGATGTACGATGCTCGTAATCGCGTAGTTGCAGGCGTACAGCACCATCTTGAACACGAAGTCCTCCATCTTCTGGGGGTAGATCACAACGCCGCAACCGATCGCTGTCGTACGGTCGGAGATCATCTGCGTATAATGTCCGATGGTGGCACTGCAAGCGATATCAAGTCACAATTAGCATCTGCTGGCTGGTGGGGCAAACCTCACCCACTTACTTGTAGTCGGTGGTATACTTATCCAACACTTCCTGTGTCGTGTCAACATGCTCGTTGTACCAAAGTCTGGACAAGTTGCTGACGATCTCGAAAATATCCGTCTCGAGGTAGTAGGAACCAACGGCTAAATTTTGACCGGCGTGCAAAAACTGATACGTACTACGGCACTCATCATGCTCGAACTTACAGCTGCGCACGTTAATCTCCGCCAAATTCGCCAGCTCATCGTCCCAGGTCTGTGCGAGTTCCGAAACGTTAGGTTGAAAGATTTATCACCTAATGTTGCCCATTCCACGCGTTCCCACTTACCACCGTCGGCATTCTAGAGGCGGACGCAAATTTTTGCTCGTCACCCCGTGCCAGCCGATCGCGTGCCACGTTGTGCAGATGTAGGATGTATTGCCGTAGCTGCGCATCGATCTTCAGTATCATCCGACCAGGTGGACACACGGCCGCAAACGAACCATTGAACCCACAGGCCACATGCTTCTTAGGCTCCAGTTCGCCATATCGGTTGTACCGCAGGCATAGCTCCGGTTTGCAGTAAACATCGTACGCGCCCGTATCGGTCCACTCGATAGCGTCACCGTAATCCACTTGCAATGGCTGTTCCGTGGACTCCATCCAGGGAGTTGTGTCCGTGCTCTCGCGGTACGGCAACTCCGTGAACGGCTCCGTACTGTACTCATCAACACCTACCGTTGTAGCATCGTGCCATGACGCCGTTGCGTCTGACGTGGACAGTGCGACCTTGTCCAATATGCAACACACGAGTAACGCTCTACAGACGCTGCGAAATCCTAATGTCCAATCGATGGAGGTAAATTATTAAATTGCCTGCATAAAAAGCGTAACGTATGCAGCAACGTGCTAAGAAGGTGCAGCAAGCAGTGGAAGGGTACAAATAAGTAGCCGTAGGAGATGTGGAGATGTCTCTCACGGTGAGTGCCGTAACGCTACGCAAATCTGTCGAATCATTCATCATCTTCTCAGGCGCTAGCTTCCGGGCGAGTGGGACCACCCCGTTGAGAACGTTTGCTCGTTGATCGTGGGATGTTCAATAGCCCTTCACTTTTGCCGTTCGATGCCACGGCACCATACCCGAAAGTTGTAATATTTGTATCATGACCGACAACAATCAAACATTAACGGCACACACCGAACGCTCGAAACGTTTGCTGAATCATTTAAAGTCCTTCCTTCACTCTCACTGCAATCTAAACCTTTAACGAATTTTCATCTTCCTCTACCGAGAACGGTAGCGGTTTTTGCTACTTACCGTGCATAGCCCTTTTTTATGTTATTCCACGCGCAGAGCTAGATATGGTTGGTTGATGAGTTGCCGCTTCGCTGGATTTCTAGTAGGATAAGCACCCGGCACCCGCTCTGTAGCAGGGTCTCTTCACGTAGAAACTTCCCAGCGTACCACAGCCGATTAGGAACTAATCTGTGCGAGCATCCCGGCAGGAACGGTGCTTATATACGAATGGGCCCGTGTGACGTACCGTCCGTTAAGACGTGTGCCTTTCCAATTTTAATTCCGCAACACGTATCAAAGCGTTATTTGCGCTTAAAAGCCGTAAAACGAAAGAATTGGCCGATTAGGGATGATGTAGGAAGCGTCATCTCCGTCATGCATACTATCTTCACATTAATCTTTTTGATACGTCTCGCTTCATCTGCCTGTCGTTAATATGTAACATTGATCGGTGCGGTCCATCATCCCAACAACAACCAAGCGTGTCTAACTTATCGTCACAAGCTTTACTGATAGTGACACATCATTGCTTTGTACTATTTCGAAGATATATCAGTCAATATAAACGATCACGAAATAATCAAGCATAATCAATGCGAAGGTACCGATGAGCGTGAGCCATGTTAAGATCCGATCCGATGCAACGATCCAGGAACAATCCCGGTGGCCTCCAGGAGAGCCAAGTTCCCACGCGAACGTGACCAAAGTGTTCCAACAAACCGCATTCGCTGTATTGCCACGCCTCCCAGGACTAGACTATTAAACCACTCTGGCACGTGATGCGCACAGCGCTGGCCAGGTCAAAGTATAGGCCAAAGTTTAAGCACATCACAGTGCGAGTACCTAGACAATTCCGCATTGGGAGTTCGCTATTCGTAGTTCGTTCGTGTGGTACGAGCAATCAAGTAAAGGAAGCATTTGATCTTTGCGCATAGTGTGGGTGATGCATGTAAATGTCATGCTATACACAAGGTGGCTGGTACCCCTTCGTTGAGGTGGATTTCCATGGTTGGGATATGAGCAAGGAGCTCCTACTATGGTAAAATCGGACCGGTAGTGGGCTACAACAGTACTTCCGGATTTCAGATATCATTCTCGATCATTCTACTGTAACCGATTATACCACGCCACGGCATGTGCATTAACCTTGCNAACAACAAACATAGATTAAGATCACAATGAAATATTAGTTTTAATTAGTTTAATATAGTAAAATATTTTTTTTACACCATTATATTAATATCTTTAAGTTTTTTTTTATTTTAAAAGCATTTTCATAACCTCAACATGTTAAAAATGAATATCCTAAGTTCCAATTTAAATATATATAAACAAATTTTACTTTCTCATATTCAGTTTCTATTTAAATATCATTTTAAATAATAAGCGTTCAACAGAAACGATATTAAAATTAAATAACATTTTATTAAATTTTGACATATTGCATGACCGCACCCTTTGACCTATGTGCAGCATCTGTCCATGGTGGCTGCGAGCGCTTTGGGGGGGGACTACAAAAATCTTTTACCAAAAAACCTATTATGATGCCTGAAGAATAAAAATAAAATGTAAACTTACTATTTAAATAGTAAATAGTATAGTAAAAATACTATTTGAGGAACACAAAAATTGAATAAAAAACATAGGTTTAGTAAATACAAATGATATGGAAGGTAATATAATAATTAAAACCAGCATAAAAGAGAAAATCGATAAAAATAACAAAACAAATAATCTAATAACAAAACAAATAGCACTAGAAAAAAAGAATGACAAAAAAATGCATAAAAACAGGCTAAAACTTCCAATCATTTCAATCGGAGTTTGAAATGATGGCTTGGGAAAAAGATTTAAAACTGAATCATAACAAAATAATAACAATTAATAGGATTTTAACAGGACACGACCATTATGGCTTTCCAAAATGAAAATAATCGATTCAGGTGAATGTTCAGAATGTAAAACATCGAACATAGGAAGGCACATCATTTTTGATTGCAAGAAGTAGGAAGATAACAGGATGGATATCGCATTCGATAAACTAAAAGAAAAATGGAAAGACAAAGAAGGAAAAGAGATACATAAAATAACAGAATTTATTAAGAAAAACCAGATAGAAATATAACGCGATAAAAATAAGCGTAGGAAACTAAAGAGAAACTTCAGTATAAGAAAATAAATATAAGCAAAAGCATATAAGAATATAAGCAAAAGAAGAAAAAAAGCGAAAGCAAAAGCCAAAGAGAAAAAATCCAAAAACCAAATGACTTCAACGGTCATTTCGGTTTCCAACGGTCAATGGTCAGAGAAATAAGAACAGGCATGACTCTGAATATGGCAGTAAGGAACCACCAGGTACTTATAAACATAGGAGTATCCAACCCTATTCGTTATAGAAGAAGATGAAGAATAAGACGAAGAAAAGGTATTCAGTTTTGTCATTTCGCTGCAGTAGCCTAACAAATCGGTGGTTGTGAAAAAAGTGTGAGCGTAATTAAAGTGAGTAATTCCGTGTTCGTTTAACCATTTTTCCTTAAAAACAATACACAGAACCATGCGCGCCATTATATTGCTGGTTCTGAAATCGTTGTTCGGGTATTTCTCTTCGTTTGTTGCAAAATTTCTGCAAAGCCGAATGAATCCGTGTGGATACGATGGTAGCTAATGGCGTCGGTGTGTGCATGTTTCCATTTTCGTGACCGCTTCCAGAGAAATCGACGAAATTGTTCCTTTTTGCTATGTGCCGCCATGCGGGAAGAAGGGCAAATTCGTCCCTTTCTTGCTAATCAGTTCATAGCGCTTCCTTTTTCGTGGCCGTATCGTCACATCGCGTAATTATTAGCCGTGGTGTACCTGCATTAGTGCTGCTCCATCTCGGACATTTCCTTACGCTTCATTCTTTTTTGATTTTATTATGCCTGTACCATTTCTGGCGTATTTCGCTGTACACTGGCTTGTCGATTAAGCTGTGTCTTAAACAAATTTCACTACGCAGTATCCAATTGGTAAAAGAAAAACATATGAGCAAACGCACACCACCACAACACTGGTACGGCAATGAAAGTCTGTAAATTCTGTTGTGATGAAAACCATGCACGTAGCGCATGAAGGAATCATCGTTTGGTGGTGGCCAAAATGGTGGCAAAAAGAACGGAAATCGAAGGTTTTGATTTTGTGCTGTTCTGTTCGGTACGTTTTGCAAAACCATATCTTTCTCTCCCATGCGCGCGCTCCTTTGCACACTTTCCGGTGCGCCGTATAGTGCTGTCCTTCTCACGCATCGTTGGATAGTTTCCAATTCAACCACCAGCTGCGTTTAATGGCGTGCATTCATCTGACAGCAATATAATTCTGTGATCGTTAGCTGCAATTTCTCTGCGTGAGTGTGTATGTACTGTATTTTAGCTACGTTTCCTACACTGTTGCAAACCGATTGGGCTGATCGGATTGCAGCACAGCCAAAAAGAAGTGAAACATGATTCGTGCGAAATTCAGCGTGAAAACAGCGTGTCTGCATGTGTATTCGACGAACGTATATTTCCGAAACGGGTTTTTACTTTTCCAAATGGACCCACATTCTTCTATCAAAGCCCCCTCTCCTGCAAAACGATACAAAGGCAACACCAACTAGAACAACAAACAATAGAAAGAAAGCATAAGATGAATCAACACGCATAAAATCGGCAGTTCCTGTATTCACCCATCGAATGTGCTGTGCTTTCTGGTTACGGCAAACTCGCAACAGTATCAGAGCAGGACAGATAGTACTCTGCTTTTGGGTATAAATGTGCGTGTGTGCAGACGGTTGCCTACTTTGTTCGATGAGGAATGTGAAATGTTAAGAAACGGGAATTGCAAATCTTTATCGTATGAATTAATTTCACCTTTGTTTGGCGCAAGGGACAAACTTTTACTTGATAATTATATGCCCTGTTTTTACGCATACTCCGCTGCATTTTAATGCTCCATCGCTGCAGTGAAGTATGTTGTGGTTTTGCCATGATTGTGAGTATTTTTTTTTTATTTCCGTAAAGAAGGCTGCCTTGGTGGGGAAGAAAGTGAAAGACTATATATTGCAAATCAGCATCTTAAAACGAATGTACTATGGCTGATGAATTTGTGTGAGTGCGTTCGGAACAAACGCCATGTTGCTGCATCGTGTGTGTCACCGTACGGTGAATGGCACCACTGGTTGGAAAAGGGAAATGCACAGAGATGGAAAAGGTAAAATGGATGGACATGATGGGCAAGAATTTTCCCATCCTGTATTGGGTTATATGGTACCGTACAATCAGGACGTACCAATATTCGGCACAGGCAATTGATAGAAGCGAAGTCGAATGAATTACCTTCAACCGGAACGTAACCTACATTAAGCGACGATGATGGCTTAATATGCTGGAAAGGATGCAGACACCAGGTTTCTCCACCGTTGCCATACGATGCTGTTTCGTGTGTAACAAGCATTAGGAGGGAGGGAGGGGGGTGGGGGGGTGGCGGCGTTGCATTTTGGCATTTTGGGGACAGCTTTCATCATTTCCCTTTTTCGGGATGTGTTGCACCACATGCATGTGCAAAAAGGCGTTCTTCAGCTTTGAAAAATAATCTTTGATCCTAAGCTAGCGATCCAAGAAATTGAACACATACACGCATAGTAAAATCAGAAAACCTGTTGCGGGATGTAATCGGATTTTGAGTTTCACAGAGTCCCAGAAAACCAATGCAGCCTGCAGACCAACGGTTGCAGGTGATGGCTGTACCAGAATTCCAGAAATGTTCACATAAACCAACAATCAGCTCATGTTTGCTCTGTATCAATTATTTTCAGATATTTTTTTTTCCATACCTTAACAAAAGAACAATCTCTCCAAGCTTTGTATCCTTCCAATCATCAACACCCCTTGGATCGTGTCATAATTTCATCCTCAAAATTATCATATTAAATTATATGTTTTCTGTCAATGATTGCAACCAAACATGTGAAATATGTGTTTTCTGACGATCGTATGGCAACTGTACGCGTGTTTAAAGGTGTGTGTGTGTTTTTTTAAATAACAAGTTATGAAAAAAGTGACACATAATTTAAGACATTTGAAAAGTAGCCTGATTGTTTTTAGTGAATATTTTGTGCACGAAGATACATGAACAAACACAGAAAAGGTACGCATAATGTTTCAGCATGTTTCCAGTGCCATGCCGTGATAAATCCTTACGAAGAAAAAAATGAAGAAACAAAGCCGAAAATCGAAACTTACCCGGATGTAGACCCTGTATGAAAGCGAAATTTTCTGACGATCCCATGCCAACTGTACGTATGTTTGAAGGTTTTTATTTTAAAATTTGAAATTATGATAAAAGTGACACATAATTCCTTTTTAGTGAACATTTGCTGCACGAAGATACATGAACAGACACAGAAAAGGCATGCATGAAGCTAGTTTCCATTGTCATACCATGATCAACCCCACTGATGAAGATGAACAAGAAGAACCTTATCCGGATGTAGACCCTGGTGTGAAAGACTAGGCCAGTCATCACGCAGCATGTCGTTACAGCAGGAGGAACATCATTTTCATCCGGTTCCGGTGGTCCGTGTTTCCCGCAGTTGGGTTGAAGAATTTTTCCGTGGGGGGGGGGGGGGGGGTTCTCTATCGAAGTATACAGCAAACACACGTAGAACAATACAATGCGCATTGCATCCGAAGACATTGATGTGCACATATTAAAATAACATTTTTTTTAATCCATTATGGTTCGTTTGTTTTTTTTTACCATAGCTTATGGTACGAGATTCCATACAAAACAAGCTGCGCAGCGAACGGTCAAATTTTCTCCTTGGGTAGGTTGTGGCGTGTAAAGCAGGTGTTCCTGCTCGGGTGGTAAAGTGTGCGTCGGGCCCTGTGTGCTTACCTCGCTGAGCAAGCGACCCCACCATCGTATCTGGCACCGGTGACGAGCAAACCGAAACAAAATAGGCTCCCACGCACCGCAGATCCTGCCCGTGATGGAGAAGGGCAAGGATGCGGTTATGCCGGTGGTTGCCCCATTGGACAATGCGGCCGCAGCGCAGATCGTGTGCCGATTCTATCAGTACGGCACGTGCCGGTTCGGTAGTTCCTGTCGCTTCATCCATCCCGCTGCAGAACCGTCTACGCACGGTAGCAGCTGTAGCAGTAGTAGCAGCAACAGTAGTTTCGTAACGGCGATCGAAAGCAGCCCGACCGATGGTGGTCGGGCGGTGATGGGAACGAAGGACGAAGCGGCTAAAGATACCAAGCTAAAATCATTTACGTCCGATCTGTCCCGGTGGATCGATGCGCCTGTGTTTGTGCCCAAACCACAACACGCCGACCAGCCCCGGAAGCAACAGCACAAAACAGCGGATGCGATAAAGGTGCGATCGGTGGAAGCGGAGGAGGATGAGGACGACGAGGAGGATGAACCAGAGCTAGACGATGACGAGCGGAACGACGAGGAGGCAGACAACGAGGCGGACAACGAGGAAGAGGAGGAGGAGGAGGAGGAGGAGGAGGAGGAAGAGGTGGTGGAAGCGGAGGATGGTGCCGTTGGGTACGCTCCATCGTCCGTAATGTCCTACGCGAACGTGGTGACGATGAACAACAATCACAACGGCAAGGATACAAAACGGACGCCCGGTCAGCGGGAGTTCTGCCTTCAGTATGAAAAGATCGGCATGTGCATAGCGACCGGCTGCCCGTACGTGCACGGCGACCTGTGCGAGCTGTGCGAGCGGTATTGTCTCGATCCGGTCGATAAGGAGCAGCAGCGCAAACACAACGTCGACTGTATCCGGGAGCACGAGCTAGAGATGGAGCATGCGTTCGCGGTGCAGCGCTCGCGCGACAAAACCTGCGGCATCTGTCTGGAGGTGGTGATGGAGAAACGGGCCCGGGAGCAGCGGTTTGGCATACTGCCGAACTGTAAACACACATTCTGCCTTGGCTGCATCCGCACATGGCGCAAGGCAACCAACTTTGCCAACAAAATCAAAAGGTATGCGAATAGCTGTTTAGTGCTTGTCCCGTTACCCATTGATTTTTAAGCGCTACTTGCTATCTGCAACAGCATGGTGCGTCAACCCATAACCCCCAAACACCCCAATCGTAACACTGCTCTGGCAGTGAGTTATCGCACCGTATGCGATATCAGTGCCGCAGCGGCAAGCATTTCAAAGTATTCACGCACGGTTCATGCATATTTTAGGAGCTGCCCTACCTGCCGCATACCATCCGACTTCGTCTGTCCGAGTTTTGTGTGGGTAGAGTGTGGCGAGGAGAAGGATCGCTTGATCGAAAACTACAAACAAGCCTGCAACAACACGGACTGTATGCACTTCAAGAAGGGTGCCGCCAACTGCCCGTTCGGCAACAAGTGTTTCTACCGGCATGCGCTACCGTCCGGCGAGCTGGTCGACTTGGGTGCACCGTCCCGCCGGCGCAATCCACACCGGGGCCGGGACCGTGATATAGACCATGCCGATACGCTGCAGCTGCAGGAAATCTTTGCAACACTGCTGGCACCGCGCAGCTGGATGCTGGAGGAGTACATGACGTCACTGTTCTCCGAGCTGGACGAATCGGAAGACGATTTAGAGTTCTTTTCTGCGCTCCGTGTCGGCGGCCCATCCGATTCGTCCGACTACGACGACGAGCTGATATTTTAGATCTGATGTGATCGCCATCAAAATATTAAGCGCGGCAGGCTTAAACGGTAGTAGGAAGCAATGGAGCAAAGAAACGAAAAATTACAGATGAGAGCCAAAGCAAAATCATACACACACTCACACACACAAACAGAAAGAGAGAGAAAGAACGAAAGGGGAAGAGAGAAAGAGAGAGAGAGAACAGCACGCACGCATGGAATGGCGTTCTTAAAGTGCAGCCGTTTCGTTCCAATGTTATACAAATTTGTTGTGTGCCGATCCTCACTCTATCATTAGCTCATATTATTATTAAGCAGTAGAAAGCGATGAACCGGTAATAGGGATGTGTACGCGTACGAGTGTCTGGATATGAGAGCATATTCGTATCATCGCAACATTCACCTGGGAAAGGAAATTATCTGTAACGACGAGGTTGGAAAGCTCCACAACATATGGTCCGTCAGTCGCCACGATGCCCCCATGCGCATTAAAGCCATTAAGCAAAATTCACGCACGAACACGACGCAGTATAGCATTCCAAAAACCGAATTACGTTGCGCGGTGTGTGCAAGCCTCACACCGCGTTTTGTTGGTGTTTCCGTAATGCGCAAAGTCAATGCTCATACCTTGTCTCACATTGCAAACGCAACAAATGCCAGATTACCGTAGCAAGCATAATTCCCCCCCCCCCCCCCCCACCCACGCACCACCCCCCCCGCCCACAGGCTGGGAATATATCAAACCACAGAAGCAACCGAATTTTCCGATCTGCAAACTGTTCTTGATCTTTCCTGCAAAACCCGAATCAATCTACCTCACCGAACTCAAATACCTATACCAGCCACGTTCGCGAACAAGAGCAATTTCCGTACATCGCGATGTTCAGCTTTGTTAAGTGCGCGTTGATTCGAGGCTTTCTTTTCTTTTTTTTTTTGTTTAGGGGTGGGATACTATTAGATAATTAGGGTAATGAAAACAGGTTTAGCAGCGCCGTTTGCCATCTATTAGCACACTACAGAGGATGGTGAGGTGCAAGCGAGGGTTGCTCGGTGCGTAAATGAAGAAATAGTTGTTATTGTGATCGAATCAGTGTGAAGAGTGAAGAAAACCCCAACAGCAGCAGACAGATTTCCTGATTCAAGCAGGCACAGAATGCCCTGCGCTCGAACTCTGCTCCGGTACTGCTTTACCCCAGCGTAAAAGTGTATTTCCCGGAAGGGGAGTGATGGAGAAAAGGGGCAAGGAAGGGCAACACGATAGAACTCGCAAGATCTCGAATAGTTCCAAGTTCTGTAAAGGGTTGAATTCAGAATGCTTGTAAACATCATTACGATCGATACGAAATCGATTGCACATTTGCTGCACGCGTGTGGTTGTTTGCAATTGCACTCCCATCGAAGCGACAGAAGCAGGTGATGCGGTGTAACACATTTATCCTTGTGAAAGTGTTCCTTTCGTAGCGATATTTTTGTTGCTTTTTTCTTTCTCGATTCGCGCGCTTTCTTGCATTTAATTTGGAACATTCTTTTTTTTTTTTTTTTGATCTAACATGAGGATTGAGCAGAACGGCTTGGCTGAAGCAATATACAACAAAGAACCAAAACACACAATCTATCTTACTGCACTGGTCGCTGGCCGGTCAGTTTTCTATAGTGGATAAAGCAGGACCGATCTAAGAGCCAACAGAAAAGAAGGGAGGAAAATAGCGCGGGCTGAATACTAATCTGCATCTGTGTAGGGTCACGTATGTGTCATGCGCACGTAGAAGGGCGAAAGCGACCGCCAAATGTCCTAAGTCTCTGTAACATTGCAACAGCAACAAGCGACGAACCCGAGCGGAAACCATAAAGCACGCACCTAATCGAATGGTATAACGAGTATAACGTTAATACGGAACGGGAAGCACATAAGCCATGGAGGGGGGGGGGGGATGGGGGAGTGTACATTCTAACCCACCCATTAAAGTTTAAGTATGTAATATTACTACTAGTACATACTCACGAATTACTTGATTTTTGTGATACGATACATTGTTTCTCCTTTTAGCTTTTATACAAACGGCGTTTTGCGAGTTACGGTGGCGAAGGCAGGGCAGAAGCGAGTAAAACGGAAGAAAATACAAGAGTGATAATAAAAGCGCAGCGAAGTGAAGGAAACACTTCCATGCGAACCTACCGGCACACATGGAGGCGAGACGTGCGAAAGTATCGCAGTTTTATTTTAATGTAACGCGCTGGTGGATTCTAAATCGAAAAGCAAAAATCAAACCTTGTTATACGTGTTGTTACGTTTGATTTTTTGCTGCCCGTTGCCCTTCGCCTACACCCCTCGCGCTAATCCTACAGTATCTGCGTTAGTAAG